>VWYP01011698.1:0-81222 GCA_013400435.1 Pycnonotus jocosus
GGGATTCCTCTTCCATCTTGTTGCACTTTCTTGTTGTTGTTTGTTTTTTCTCAAAAGCCTGACCCAGTCTTGTCCTCGACAGCTTCTTGGAGAATGTTATAAACCCCCAGTTACACATCTCCTCTGCATAGGAATGATAATAACTGCTGTTAAATTTTGCTACCCCACTGCACAGAACATACCAGCCCTGAAGAACTGCAGACATAAAACTAACTCTCACAATCCCAGGGCTGAACATAAGCAAAAGAACAAAATGGAGTTTTAAAGTGTGCGAGCACTCCCTTGCCTCACTCCATGGATTTGTGGAAGGTGGAAGCCTGGGCAAAGCTGAGCAGCAGGAGAGGCTCTGAGGTGCCTCAGCTGTGGGAGCAGAATATGTTCTTGCTTGTGTGCCTGATCAAGGTTTTTGTGCCCAGACTGCTAATTCATTACATATTCCTAATTAAAGCTACACACAAATTGCCAAAACACAATTTGATTCAGATAAGTATTTTCCAATGTCTGGGTTACCAAGACCAGAGCCCAAAAGTACAGGGTAAATTCAGTTCAAAATATTTTATAACTTTAAGAGCATTCAAGACCAAAGTTTAAAATTAGAAAATTTTTTTCCAGTCTTTTCTGAAAAGAATAAAGGTGAAAAAAATGGGCTTTGAGCACCTTGGTAAAGTGAAAGGTGTGCCTGCACGTGGCAGGAGATTTGGAAAGACATGATCTTTAAGGTTCCTTCCAACTTAAACCATTCCATGATTCTATGATAAAAAAGGTCAAAACTATGAGTGAGACCTTCTATAAAGACCCAAAACTTCTTCCATGTGAAAGCAGCAGCATATGGAGGGATATGGATTTCTCTGCACACAGGTGGAAAAGATTATATTAAACATTACAGTTATTTTGAGTCAAATCAGGTCCAGGTCTGAGAGACACAAACCTAGCGTGACACTAGCTTATCTCTTAGGCAAGTCTCCCTGGCTGCTCTCCCTGCACTGACAAGTCTTTCTGGCTCTCAGCTGGTTTCTAGGTATCTCCACAGTAGGAGGTTGGAATGGGAGCATCCAATTTTTCTTACCCCTCCACCAATGATTGATGCTCAAAATAAGCCGTAGGTGCACAGCACAATACTGTGGCATCTGGTTGGTTTTGGAGTGGTTTCAATCCTAGTGCAGGAGTCATTTGCCTCTCAACTAGGTCCTCAGTCTCCACCCCTGAAAGTGGGAACAACCCGTGTAATCCAAATCTTTGACAAAGCTCCTAATTTTAAGTAGGTAGGTGAAAAGTGGAAAGGAAATGCTGGATGTAAATGAAATCTAATACCCCACAAACTATCTAGAGCAGCACTGATGTATATGTGACATGTCCTGAGGAAAAAAAAATATAGAAGAGCAAAGGGGGTCACCCACTGAGGTTCATTTTTATAACCATTGTATAAGATTTCTGTTTGAAACTGAAAGTACATTAAACAGTCATGGTCTGTCAGTGACCTTATATTTAAGAGCAGAGAGGTAATATGGGATTATTGGTAACACATTATTTTACAGGGCATCAATAACCATGTGTAAGAAATTACCATAGAATTACAATGTTATTACATGGTTATTTGTGGCTTTGCCAAATGCAACGTTACTTGATCATCTTTGGATTAATGGGGTGTTGATCGGGTTTGGCCATTTACCTCCATCCTGGGTCATAAACCTGATGTTAGCTGAACTAAGTTCCCAGTCTAGCAGTCATAGCATTTAACATTTCTTTGCCTCTGAAAAAAAAAGTTGCTGTTGGGAGGTCAAATCACAAAAGACTCTGGTTCTTAAATGCAGAGGCTTTCAAAAAGACTTCATCAAGATCTTTTCAATAAATGCATGTTATTTCGTATTCCCCACAGTCTGTTAACAGATTCTCAAAGTTTGGAGGTTCATATTTTCCCAAACTATTTGGATTTTTCCATCAAGAAAACAGTGCTTGCCACCACCTTTTTCTGCACTGTAAATGGCTCACAGACTCAGAGAATAGAATTGGAGAGGTTTGAAACAGCGCTGAAGATCATTGAGTCCAAATAACCCAGCACTGCCAAACCCACAACTAAAACATGTCCCCAGCAGGATGAACACTTCCAGGGATGGCCACTCCACCATTTCTCTGTGCCATTGCCTGACCACCCTTTCACTGAAGAATTTCTTCCTAATATCCAATCTAAACCTCCCCAGCACAACCTGCAGTTGTTTCCTCTCGTCCTGTCTCTTGGTACCTGGGAGAAGAGACCAACCCATGCCTGGCTACACCCTCCTTGCAGGTGGATGCAGAGAGTGAGAACATCCCCCTGAGGCTCCTCTTATCCAGGCTAAACAGCCCCAGATCCCTCAGCTGCTCCTCTCCAGACTTTGCTCCAGACCCTTCATTTGCTGATGGATGCTATAAGAAACTGTGGGTGATCCAGAGATTTAGACCAATGCACTGCCTTTGTCTGTTTAGAAATTTTTAAAAGAAACAACAAGCTGTGGAAGTGAGGTTTTGGCAGAGGGGCTGGCTATGACCAGTGTGCATTTTACACATGGATAGCAACAGGCTTTTCCCTCACTGCATTTCTGTTTTCCTAGTCTTTCTCCTAAGGTTAAGGCACATCAAACCCAGCCCTGACACCAGCTATTTTCTTTTCTTTATATGCAGAGATCAGCTGCAGAGCCCTTTGCTGACCAGGCTTGAGAGAAGCCTAATAGTACTCTACAACAGGCTAGAAAGTTCACTATGGTGTGGGCTTCCTGTTCCTTATGAGTGAATTTCAAGGAAATTTAAATATTTTAGGGTAGAGGCAGAGCTGAAATTCCTATGTGCTTACACTGGCTTTATTGGTATCCCTCACAGCAGCAATAAAAAATAAAACAATTTCTAAAAACATGACTGCAATTCTAAGAGCTTGACCTTGTCCTCCACCTCTTTGAGTAATAAGAGAGCACATTGTGGTCACAGAGCCTTATGCTGGGTTTGTACTTGCTGTACAAAGTTATAAATTGAAAACATTGAATTCAGCCATGGTCATGCACAGCCCTGGTCTGCTGGTCAGCAAGGGTCACCCCATGCCTCACATGACCCTTACCACAGCCTGACGTGTGAGAAAGTGTTTTATTTTTTAATCAGGGGCATGCTGTGAAAGGCCAGGAAAGAGTAAGAAAGAATAAGCAGCGAGGGTTCAGCACAGTCCTCGTGGCTTTATCCTGCTCTGCCACTGATTCCCCCAGCCAGCCTGAACAAACTAACTCTGAGGTACCTCAATCTTCCCCAGATCCCAAATGCAATAATACTGCTTCCTGTCTCCATGAGTGACAGAGGGAATTTGTTAATATCTTCAAGCCACTTCAGCTTCTCAGCTGAAAAGTGCTATTCAGGCCCAGATTATTGTATTTGGAGCTGGGGATAATGGGGATATTCAGCTGCATGGGCTGTCTATAACTCAGGTGCCCTTTTATTCCTTGCTTGAAACGTAGAGCTCTGAGCTAATTGAGCAACTTCCATCAAAGCGACTGTCACTTTTCATATTGATGCAGCTGCAATTCATAATCTCTTTTCCACAATCCTATGAGGAACCAGAAGGGGTAGAGGAATACCCACACCAGCCTCTTTCCCTGCTGGCTGCTGTCTCCTCAGCCAGGAGGCTACTGTGGAGGGCAGGAGCTCTGGTAGGACTGGCAGTGAAAGGTCTCATCAGCAGCTTTTAATGAAGCCCACCAACCCTCCTGTATGGGGACTGTCTGTCAGCAGCTCTGGCAATTCAGCGCCGAAAGTGCTCCTTGCTCTGCAGCCTGATTCAGGAAACAACTCTTCTTTAGGAGTGTTAACCTTGGCATCCACTACCTCATTCCAGCTTATGCTTTAGCAAATAATTTCTCTTTCCTTTCACCAAATTCATCCTCAGTGGAAATTAGAAATATATATTGCCATACTCTTGAAAATTCCTGAATAAATCAAGGGCTGGGTGATTTGAATTTGTAACAGCACTATCCATCACTCCTTGAGCTGCACAACACTTATATATAAATGCTCTGTCTTTCTTCCATCTGAAAGTAACCTTGGGGATTAAGTACTACCGGGTATAACATCACCTCACCTTTCTTACCAAAAATATTCACAACATGGCAATTTCACCTACATAAATTTGTAATTCCAGACATGAAATACTTCTACCCTTTATTTACATGGAACAGATTCTGAGATTGTAACACAAAAGAACGCTTGCAGTTTCCACAACCTCTCACACCTCTCAGAAATCCCCATTTAATGATTTTGGTTTTGAAATTGCAAACCTCAAAATGTTAAGGCACTTTTTACTGGAGTCATCTGAGTAGAAGGCACAGGGATTTGAATGTGGCCCAAGAAGACTTAAATCCAAAATGAAGAAAGTGATTTTGTACCCAAATTAAAAATGAAAAAACTTCATTAAATTAAAAAAAGAAAATAATAATTTTGTAGTAGAATTCTAGCTCAATAATTAACTGTCAAGTACAAGAATTAAAAAAGAAAGATGCAAAAGAAGAAAAAAAGACTAACAACTTTTTTTTTCGAGATCAAGTTAAATAAAATTTTTTAAAAGTTAAATTGTAAGTTGTTAGAGCTTAACAAAGCTCCTAAAAAGAAGTGTGTCCATAAATAGCAAAAAACCCCTATTATTGTCTCAGACCTCCTGTGAGGGAAGGACCACCTGCTTGTGCTCTTTGCCATGGTGTAAACTCTACATTTTGAGCCTCAGAATGGCTCAGCAGACCCTAATTTATATGCAATGATACCATGTACTGAGTGCAAAATTCACCAGTATTAATGTCAGTAAAACTATAGCCAGAATCATCTGCAGAATGAGGGCTCCAGCCTGGAGGAAGTCTGTTGTAGTCTCTGCTTGTGTTAGTTTCTTTGCTGGGGGAAAATCTTTGTCTGGGAAAAGAATTAAAAACTGCATGTCTTGTACTGTAAAAATGGAATAAACATCGGAAGACATGAGGAAATTAAGCAAGAGAAATGTACAGAACTTTGAGTACAATTTTCATGGAATTCCCTGCAACTTCGTAAAACAGTAATTATAGTTCATAATTTTGTATAGTGATAAATAAATATTTTCCCCAGAAAAAGTAAATATTATTATTTCTTGAACGCTATGCAAAAGAAAGAGGGAAATATCTAAAATGAAAGCCAGACATATTTTATGTTGATTGCAGTAATAAAATCTCAACCTCTGCAACCATCAGAATCAATGTTACTGTAGGGGTCTGACCCAGAATTCACTGGAGTCTAGGGAGAGATTTGTCCTGACTTCAATGGGCTTTGGATTAGGTTCTGCAAGAACAGCCAAACCCTGCAAAAAATTTGTCCTGCCAAGTTCAAAACCAGATATTTGAATACAAATAAAACTGAACCTCAATATCATCTCTTCTTGCAATAAATTCTTCTAAGTTCATTGGGTAGAAGGAGCTGAGATTTCACAATACCTAAATGCTCAGTTTCCCGCATTCCAACAGAAATAAAGAAACCTGGTGGGGCTTTACTGGTTCCATCTTCTCTGTCCTCCAGGGAATACTGAAGACAAGGCTCTTCAGTCATTGGTGGAACTCCCTCTCTGTTCCCACGTGAAAGTGGGTAGGAACCTCGCCACAATTGCAGTTCTCAGGGTGGGAGAGGGATGAAAAATGCATCCTTCTCTTATTTGGTTTCCTCAGAGATTATGGACATAAATCCCATGCCCAGATGGAAGGGATTTTTTTTTCTTTTTATTTTTTCTTTTTTTTTTTTTTTATCCTCTCCACAACTTCTTGGCTCCCATCTCTGACTTGGAAGCCACTTTTATTAATTTGGGGGAAGGTGTAGGCTAGGCGGTTGCAGTCATATTTCATGACTTTAATCGCTCCGGGTTTTTTTCCGCTCACCATTTCCCTGCTGCATCCACTCGTCACTGCAAAGCCAATAAATCCCAAGATGAATCCCTTGGCTCTGTAGCATACTGAATGCACTTAGAGTCCTCCAGGAGAGGACTGGCCAGCCATCACACCTCCCTGACTGCTTGCTGTCTGCTGCATTCCCGTCTGGCGTGTGCAACCCTAGTGCTGCACTGACACAGCCACGGAGATGGGCTCTGGCCTGGCTGGCAGGTCTCCAAATGCAGGTTTATTTCAATATTACAGCCCTGATTAATGATGTGGGTCAGGGGATGCTCTGGGGATGGCTGGTCTCTCTGTTGCTGCTGGTGCGAGGTTTAGGGCTGGGTTGGAAAAAGAGTGATCTTCAGCTTTTAATAACTTTTTCATTAGTTGAAGAGTAATATATATCATTGTATCATGTACTTTCTTCCAAACAGCTCTTCCTGTGGTATTCTTCCACCAATTTTACTTTAAATTAAATAAGATCATGAGAAGTCAGTCAGCTGGCTCACCATGATGCACAATTTTATTTAACCAAAACAGGGACTTCTGCTTCTGTTCCATTCACCACAGTTAAGGCTGAGCATCATCTGTCCTCTTACCACATATGAAAACCTCTGCAAAGCAGCAAATTGCAAGGAAACCTGCAACAAATATTTCTGTTTTCAGGAGAACCCAATACTGACTTTTCTTCACCTATATCTAACAAGACAATATTTTGATTTTCTCTAAAAATTTAAATATGTGAAGAAATTATGGAAAAGCAACACTTGGTTTCTTCCCCCTCCTCTTCATTCATTAGCCATAACTAAAACTCATAGCACACATTCATTCAGAGTAGATTATTTTGGGGGGAAGAAAAGAAACGTGAGCAGGAGAAGATCCAGACAAGGCTTGTGCATCATCTGGTAACAGAAATATGTCAGGAGTACGACAAGTCAGTTTTTGTGAGAAAATCCACTGTCATGACTATTATTTTAGTTGATTTTAGAAACATATATTAAAAAAAAATCCCACACAGGCTCTGTTAAATGTATGTATTACTGTGGGTCCATAAACTAATATCATACCTGGATTTAGAAGTCATAACCCCTACATTTTTTTCTGTTTAATTTATGCATGTAAATACACACACACACACACACCTAGTTTTGCTGTTATAAACACAGGCCATATTTAAGCTTCCTTTCTGTGTGTCAGGACAGATGGATTTGAGTCAGAGCAACACTAAATATAATGTTTCTGTCTGGTTAACATGAACAAATATGTCTGCGTGCAACGTTCATGAGTCAACTTCAATACACTCAGCAGAGCAGACCAACAATTTTACCAGCTCTGATGTAACACAAATTTAAAATATATGGTCACTTGCTAAAGAGCTACAGAACAGATGACTCTCCCCAGTTAATGAATTCACTGTCAACTTCCTCCGGTTTATTTGCCAGCTACTTTCTCCTATCCATCAAAGAGGTTTTCATTAAAAGTGATTAGCTGCTGAAAACAGAGTGAAAGGGGACACCAATGGTTTTTATTCTAAAATTAGCTGCCTTTTTTTTGTTTCCACTAATGTGTCATGTGTGCGACTTCGCTCACAACTCTTTACTTCCATTTCAAAAGCAGAACCCAACAATTACGTATAAGCCAAAAGTGATGGAAACAGTGGAAGAAAAATTCTGATTATGAGCATAGTCCCTTATTTTCCCAACACATCTGTACCAAATTTCAAATTCTAATTAAGAGCTCTTTTTCCCAAGACCTATGTATCTGTATTACCAAGTATAAAAAGCACTGGAGACTCTTTTTTTTTTATTTTTATTTTTTTATTTTTTTTATTTTTTTTATTTCCCCTGGACAAACCTTACTCAGGAGATTTACCTATCAGTTTGAAGGCACTTTCCAGGCAGCCCCAGCAGGACACTGAGATATCCAGGGCTGCTCCCTGCTAATACTGCCAGTATTCACTACCTGACAGACCCCCTTGTTCTTCCCTCATTTACTTGCAGACAATTTCTGCAATGTAAAGGAGGGAATTCCTACAGGAAAAGCCATTTATTTGGTTAAATTTTGCTGTTTGGGGGTGAGTAAGAGGGAGAGAAGCATGTCACTTTTCAGAAAGTCAAGATTTTTTTGTGCAAACAGCCAGAGTAGAGAATCCTCTTGACAGCAGCTTGCATCAGGCTGGTGCAGCACTGGTGTATCCTGGCTGCAGCTGCTGCTCAGCACTGGCTCTGACACATGGAAGTAGCTCCATGCAGTAATTTGCTCAGAATTAGAAAGGGGAAACTCAAAAAGACACAGCAGACAGAGATGATGTCCAAATGTTTGGAGAAAGAGGGCTTCTTATGGGGATTGAACTTTCTGTAACTTGGTTTGCTGTGAAGATTGCTGATTCACTGACTTTTATTATTTTAATATGTCTCTGTAAAACTAACAATTTATTAGGAGCCAAATCCACAGCTGGAATAAATTGTCTGATTTATCAGCCTACCTTCACGACACCCTTTTTGTTCTGGCCTTTAGTGCTAAACCCCACTTCAGCCTCACCAGTAAAAGCCTTTCCCAAGTTTAAGTGCTGGAGGTACAGAGAGGAAAAGCTTTTTCCTGTTGTTGCTGATATTGCTCAGAGGCTTAGCATGGATTTTTCAGGCTAAGGATTTAATTACAATGTCTAATCTGAGTTGTCTTTAAGTCTTGGGGGCAGTTCATTAGACAGATATTTTCTGCTTCTTTCTTCCAAAACTTAAGCATCACAAAAACAAGGCTGTATAAGGCTGGAGCCTCAAAATCCCACTCTAGGCAGCTCAGGGGGAGAAAGGTTCCTAGAGGGGACCTTTAAACCTGAAAACAGTGCTTCTAGGAATCTTTGCCAAAGCACTTTGGAACTTCTTTTTACAAACATGACAAACAGGAGGATGTGACTGAAAGAAATTGAGAAAAAAATGGTTCAGGACATGAGATGTTTTACCCCAAACAGCCTGACCAATTAGCAAAGATATTTGTTTTCTGTAGTGTCCACAGTTTTGGAGGTGCTTTTCCAAGGCAGGAGTGTGCAGCTCCTGCTCAGAGACCCACTGTATCTGTCTGACTGGCTTTCACCATCCTCTGCATGGTGAGAGAACATCTGTCTAGTACATACCTCTGCAAAGCAACCTTGTAAAACAGTTTGGTCACTATTTCATTCCTTTTTATATTTCAAGTGTTTATAAAAAATGTGACCAAAACATTCACATGAAAAAATGTTGCCTGACACATAAGTGGTCGATTGCATTTTTCTGTGTTAGAGTGTATTCAGAATTTCCTCCATTTATTTTAATCATAATTTTATATAATAAAACACCTATTTATTTTAATTCTATTTTTCAGAACAAGCAAAAATTAACTCCATAAACTTATTTCTCTATCTTGACTGTGAAACTGCATATATTCAAGAATTTGGTAGCCAGTCAAATCACTAGCAGAAAATCCCTTATTCTTCTAATTTGCCTCAAAAATCTGATATCAAGCTCTTTCCATAGTTGCTTTATGCAGTGGAACACATCACTGATTCCAGATGAGTCTAACACGTATGTGGGGTATACTGAGTGTACTTTTAATCAATGACTATAAGCTGAGGTATTTGACATTTCAAATCATCCAACACACAGGCTTTATTTCTTAACTTTTTTTCCTACATAAAGCCCTTCACATCTCCTCTTTGGTGCCCTTTCCCTGACGTTTTTCTTCCCACAGTTTCACAGTTTTTAAAATAAGGTGTGTCTCTTTGCATTTGAGAGAAAATCACAATTCCCATGGATTTACTGTGGTATCAATGATGGGAATATCAGGCTTAGAACATCACCATCTTTTCTCAAGCTACTGTCCTTCACCCTCCCTAATACTTAGGAAATTACACTATTTTCTGTGGTTAAGTCTTATCCATGTTCTCATTTGAGGCAGAAACAAAACCCAGTTATCTCTGGCGAAGCCTCGCAAATTACAACCTTCCAGCCCAAAATGATAACTTAATCTTCCAGGAAACAGCGCAGACAGAGAGTATTTGAGCTTTGGGGGAATAGTAGCTCACTGTGGCATGTGAAGCCAGAGCTTCATCCCTTCACATGGACCAAAAGATATGTGAAGGGATGCAAGGGCTGAATAATTTTGCTTCTGATTTTTACGATGATTGGCACAGAAACATCTTAATGCATCTGGCCTGAGATTTTCAGTCTTGAAGAGCTCTCTGACATAAATTTGGGGGTTTTTTTCCACTTTTAGTGCACTAAGAATGTTGGATTACAGCACTGGTGAAGCAGGTGTTGATACCAGCTTGGAGAGGCTGTGGTGGGGATCTGTTTGTGCCGTAGCTCAGCAGTGGTTCCTGCACGGTGGAGGAGCAGCTTTCTGTTCCTGTTACTCTGGCTCTTTAAAAATAATGCATCCCAGGACTGGGGGAGGGAAATTGCAGGCATTCAGCCGGCCCTTCCTGGTGCACAATGGCAGGAAGGCACTGCTATGGTTTCTCTGGGGCCTGTGTGACCTGATACAATCCTGCCAAAGAAACACAGTGAGTGCGCGAGGCAAATCCACAAACAATGCACGAGCTCTGTGTTAAAGGACAGATAATGCTGGATATGTTAGCAGCTGTGCTATGAAAATATCTCGTCTGCTGGTAGTAAATGCTGATTACTCCTTGGCATCTTCATGCATGGAAGCCATTTACATGTAGCAAATGACCATTAGTCTTAGGTATTCATGATTTTTTTCTTCCATTGTGTGTCATCATACTGAACGACTCTGCCTGCTTCTGAGGGAACACACACCATGGCTGAGAGAGCTGGGGGTGTTAATCCTGTAAAAAAGAAGGCTCCAGAGAAAACTCAGAGTCCCTCCAGTACCTGAAGGGGCAACAGGAGTGTTGAAGAGCAACTTTTTACAAAGGCCTGGAGTGGCAGGACAAAAGGGAATGGCTTTAAACTGACAGACAGCAGATTTAAATTGGATATTAGGAAGAAATTCATCACAGTGAGGGTAATGAGGCTGTGGCACAGGTTGCCCAGAGAACCTTCCCTGGGAATGTTCAAGGGCAGGCTGGATGGGGCTCTGAGCAACCTGTCTAGTGGAAGGTGTCCCTGCCCATGGCAGGGGGTTGAACTAGGCAATCCCTAATGTCCCTCCCAACCCAAATCATCCCGTGATTCTTGCTGTCCATTTGAGAGCTCACAACATTTATGATTACAGATGCAAGTGATTAGGTGCAGGAGGGAGTCAAAAAACATCACTGAAACACCCAGAACAGGGCAAATTATTCCAAATCCTTTCAAGTCTCAGCCCCCCACCCTTTCTGACACTCAGTGACAAATAGAATGTGGTCCTGTAATTAAAATTACTACAGAGACAAAGCAAACAAACCCCGGAGCAGATTAGAAACATCTAATCATGACAGAAAAATTGCACCACAGAAGTATGCTAAACAAAACACTTATTATGAATACCTTAAAAAACAATGACAAATGCAAGATTGCAAAGATCAACAATAAAAATTAAACGTAAAAAACCCTCAAAACAAATGTCTCCTAAATTAATGACAATATTTATAGAACAGATCTAAGCACAGACCTAATATTTAGCTTTATTTAAAATTTGGCTCCCAAGAGAATTAAAAAACCAGCTGGTATTGTTGATCTAATAGCGCCATGTCGTCCCAAGCAGACGGTGTAAGGACTGTGTGAGGTTCAATGTCAACAAGCCACAGACTCGGAAAGATTGAGTTTACTATTTTATTTTATGTTTAAATGTTGTGCTGCAATGGGAGTGGAATTAGATGAAATTCGAGAGCAAATATGCAGTTTGAACCCTAATTCATTTAGTCAGTTTAAGAAGAGGGAGAAATAAATATCACCCCATTCAGTACAGCAGGCTGAACTGTACAGTTCACCATCCACAGAGGAGCATCAGCTGCCTGGGGAACTTTGTCCTTTGGAGTTCACTTTGGTTTTCAGGAGGGATCTGCAAACTAAATTAAGAGCAAGACAGCAATCCCAATTCAGTTCTTCATTAGTTACCTGTAGAGACGAAGCAGTTTATTGTTTGAGTTTTGAAAACATGACAAAAATCGATCTGTCTAGGTGTTTGTTTGTGGATTATAATGTCTAATATGTGGCAATGGAAATGTCACTTAGGATCCTTTCCCTTCTAAATAAACATAATTCAAAGCATCAACAAAAAAACAAACTCAGGAAGGCATTTTGACCTTCTGCTGTTGGCCAAAATGATGATTACCTCCAGTGTGACAGTGTGCTCCATGAAACAGGCTGCTTAGTTACAGCTTTCCACTATCTTTGCTAAACGTTTATTAATTTATCCTGAGAAAATATCTGGGGCTCGTTCAGCATGAAAAGACCTGTGTGGGAGCAATCTGGTCTAGGTGAAAATGTCCCTGCTCATTTCAGTGAGGTGGGACTAGATGACTTCCAATGGTTCCTTCCAACCCAAACCATTCTGTGATCAGTGAGAAGAAATGAGGACTTTGCATTTGCCTGAGACAGCTTCATAAACTGCCCATATATACTTATATTTCTAAACTTAGACACATATATGTATGAATATGATGCTGCTGACAAACCAAGCCCTATTTGTGGCTGCCAAAGCTGATTCCATACTGCACGTACAGAGCCATTCAAACCACTCACACGTCCAGGGCTTGTGGAATGCGTAGGAGGGCAGGAGAGCGGCCAGTTCCCCCACCCAGCCCAGCACACACGCCAAAAACACCCAAGGGACTCTTTGATTTGCACATTACTCAGGCAACAAACATTGAATTAGGGTGACAAATGGGATGAGTGTGTCTGAGCTGTCCCCCCTCCTTCTCATGTTGAGGGAACAAAGCAAAGCACGGGGAGGGCAGCCTCTGCAACGCCCCAAATGCCTCCCGCCTGGAAGGATGTTTCTTCCCTCCAGCTTTCCCAGCCTGGCCCTTTTCCATCTCATGTGGAACAAATGTCAGAATAATCCTGACACGGAAATCTCTTAGCCATGCTCTAAAATCTGTCTGCACATGGGGGGAAAAACCCCAAATATCTGATACATGCATTAATATGGGTGTTCCCTAATTGGCAGAAATCTATGGATCAGTGCTCTTCCCTGCCAGGAGTGCCTGCCCAGGTACATGTCCAACCTTTTGCTACTGACGTGACACACTGCCTGCTATCAAAATCTATCTAACATTCCCTTTTTTCCTCTTTCTATTTATTCATACTGAGAGCCCGTAATCTTTTACTAAGAAGAATTTTTGTAAGAAATAACAGAAAAGTGCTTTCTAAGCCCATTTTATAGGGAAACTTACTTTTTTGTTTCCAATCGTTGCATATCTTTATCCCCTCCGGAATGATTTCTCAGTGATATATGGTGCTAGATGCTCTTTACCATCAGTTTCTTGGCATTGAATTGCACTCCGTTTAGTTTCTGACACATCCGGTTGAACAATAAAGTTTTTGGGAAAATTTGAGCCCTGACACACAGGAGCTGTACATAATTTTCCTTTAATGTTCCTAATGGTGTCCTTTGCATTCAGGAGACCATTTAATATCAGCAGACTTTTTTTTTTTTTTTTTTTTTGACTCTTCTGCCTTCTCCTTTTTTGGACCAGGTCAGTAAGAGGAGTAGAAACCATGGAAAATCTCAGGGGAACATTTCCTATAATACCCTTGCAAACTGAAAATTTAAAATTATTTTGTTATCTGAACAGAAAAATGGACTCTAAAATAGCTTAGAAACCTTCATTCTTCAGCCTAAAAGGATTAGTGCTATTTTAGGAACAATTGCTGATTCATATAACCTTGGGAATGACCCAAAATTTCACTCAAAGTCTTTTTTTCAGTCTGATAATAATTTCAGTGTGTCTTGACCTAGAACCTGCCATATTTGCTGAAATATGACAGAGAAATTAATTAGGGTGGCCCTAATTCAGCCCAAGGACTTGACCTTAGAGCACAGGGCAAACCTCTGAGCCAGGTCCAGCTCCCACCTGGTATCATGGAAGACATTCCCACATGACATTTTGCTCTTCTCTGGACAGCTGGCACCATGCCTGCCCCCTGCACACTGAATATTTTTAATATCAAAGGTCTCCTCCTCCTCATGAGATGTCGAACCACACAAAAGCCTACATTTGCTACGCACACTTCCAATGCGTAATTTAAAAAGGATAAGCTAGCATGTTGCCCATGAGCTGTAATTAAATCAGCAATTCCTTGTGGAGTTCTCATTAACTAGTAACAGTAGGAACAGCCATAGCCCGAGGTAGTCCTTCCTGCCTGCAGTTTTATTTTGTTTTTCTGCACATCTGCTTCCTATTGTGCCTTTTAGTACTAACACCTTGAGCATGAATGGTTCCCCTAGGCTTTCTGGCTGGCCACCTTGCAATTGTTTTTTCTCCTTTAAAAAATAATAATGAAAAAAAAAAATCCCCTGACCTAAATGATTCAGTTCTCCACAGAGCACTACTGTCTTCACTGGATCTCTCTGATAGGTCATATTTACATAGTTAATCCTTAATGATGGGAGTTCAGCGTTTCCTCCTGGGTACTGCTGCACGTCATACAAGAAATACAACTGAGATTTTATTTTCTTTTAATGTATAAACTATAAATTTTCTTGTCTAAGATCCTCTATGTGTGTAAAGGCAGGAAGGCCCAGTAATATAAACTGATTTCCAGAGATCCAGGCTCAATTCTCTGCCCCAACACAGATTTTACTGGAAGGCAGAATGGCAGAACTTGCCTTTTTCTTATGTTTAGGTCCATATTCCCTGGAAAGGGCTAACCTGAATTTGGGCACTGGTGACTCAGCAATGAGAAGATGGAGAGTTTGGTACTTCCCAGGGCATGCACAGGAGCCAGCCTTCAGGACTGGCCAAAAAGGAGCTGATGAGCAAGGACACATCTGAGCAGCTTCCTTCAACACTGGTGTCTGGACTGGACTGGACTGCAGGGAGGTGTTCAATGTATTAAATCAATTTCTATCAGACATTCCCAACCTATATTTGACCATCCACACTCTTCAGCAGTGGATAAGAAAACAGTTCTGAATGAAGGTGGGTACAACTCAAGGCAAAGCCCTCAGCAATTGCCCAGCATGCTGAAAATTCTCTGGCTGATGCTCATATCAGATGTTCAAGGTTTTTGCTAACACTAAGAAATTTGCTGCTGGGCTTTCTTCACCTTACTATTGAGAAGTTTTTAATGATAAGAAAGGTTTGTACCCAGAAAAGGGAGTAAGACTTGACACTGCCTCAAAGCATGCTCACCAGAGAGACCAGAGTCATGAACAGTAGTTGTTACCCTAAGAAGTGTTTACATTTTAACTGAGATTTTAATGGAAAAATACATTGACCTTGGTTTAAGTGCTTCTGCACCCATGTGCTAGGAAAAATAATAAGGCAACTTTTTATGTCCTTTCCCTTTGTAGGCATTTCTGGCTTGCTTGGTTAATTAAAAAAAAAAAAATTGAAATTATCTCAGGTCACTCTTCACATTTTAACTTTGGCAGAGTTTGCACTACAGACAGAGAACTTTCAGAATCTGCATATAGCCCTTCATATCAACAACCAAAGCCAAAAATGCTTTGGACTGTTCAGAAACTATTTATATTTTACAGATACGGTTTTCACACACTTACTACTTAATTGCATTATAAAAGGGTTCCTCTTCTGTCAGGGCTGGTTGAAAATCAGGCCGTGCCCAGATGTTCTGCTCTCTGCCAGACTGTGGTGCTTATGTGAGTGAAGCAGAGAAGCACTTCACTTCCAGACAGGCACAAATTGCATCTGTCTTGTCTTTGTTTTTATGAGGTCTACTATATCAAACAGGATATGTTGGAGGCCCCAGTTCAAGTACACAACTCACTTTATGCAAATGTTTATGAGCATGACTGAGTAGGAATGGCTTTGCCATATTAGGAGCTAGGAAAAGGGAATAGTTCGAAAAGTATATGTCCAAAATAATGAAGATTTAACTACAGATGTCTCAGCAAAACTCTTGAAAGGAAAACAAAAGTCCAGATAGGAGCAATGTTGTTTATCGATAAAGTTCATGAACTCATTTGTCCCTTAAAGAGAGAGGGGGAAAAAAAGGGGTCAAAATACATTTATATGGGGCATAAAGGAGAATATCTTTTACTTTAAGATCACAGTTGTCAGATTATGTGAAGTTCAATAAACTATGCTCACAAAAAATGTTTTTCATAAAAAGATGAAGTCTTTCTGACAAAGTGTCTCCCATAATAGCTTGTTTCTTTTTCCGTCAAGAATTCCTGGTTAATTTAAGCAGGCAAAATCTTATAGACAGTGTGGCTGCCCAACACCAAGGCTTTCAAAATGATGCCAAACTTGCACGGCTTTCAAGGCTCCATTTCCCCTTATTTTGCCACTTCCTGCACCACTGTCCTCTTTCATCTCCATGAGATGCCAGAGCTTTGTGCATTCCATGGCAGCAATGCTGTGAGGGGATGGATAAAGCACAGACCCATGAAAGCTGCTCTCAGCTGTTTCGTAACTCTTTTTGTGAAACATTACTTGGTCAAGAAAGAACTTTTCCTTGGCTAAACAGAGAAGGAAGACAGGCTGTAAAACAGAATTCAAAATACGGCTCACTTTCTAAGAGAATATCTTCTGCTGGGCCCTCCCTCTGTCAAAGTAACAGACAAAGCGCCAGGATTATGAATCCTTTGTTCAGAACACCTTGAGTCTGGCTGGTTTCCATCTGCAAGTCACAACAATAGAAACCTTGCAAGAAAGAAAGGGCCAATAAGCTGAAGATTAGAGCTGGAACCTGCCAGGCAGTGAGTTCTGGCCCCACTGGTTTGTGAGCACTGGCTCAATAGTTCTTCCTTTTATTTCCACCCCATTCCCAATTGCTTATTGCTTCTTCCCATCTGTTTAGATTTGAAAAACTAAACATCACCCACCATCTCTACCAATTTAGCCCTCAACCCTTTCTACCTAACAGGCCATTCCTCAAATTCTCCATAGTTTCACAAGTTCTCTGAAGTTCTTTATCTGACCAACCATTCCAAATTCTTACAAAATATTTTCTAAGAGATATCTGGCCTCTTAAATGCTGCCAACTCTTGTTTCTCTGAAGCTATTTTATTTAGTTTGACTTCCAGCACACTTTTTGAAAGCTTTTGGTTGCAGAAACTTCAGAACTTTTTCCATTATGTTTGGTATTTGAGCCCCCAGGCCTGCAAGTAAAACAATACATGAAGACATATTCAGATGTTTCCAGATTTAAATTCTTGTACAATTTCCTTCAGTTTAGAGAAAAAAAAAAATTTACATAGTTTTCTTCACTAAATTCTTGTATCAACACCCTGGCTACTCTGTGTTTCCCAGCAGTCTAATTTGCTTTATCACTTAAACTTTGTGAGTCACTCATATAATTCTCTATGAAATAAAGTGAAAGAAACCTACCCTGTAAATATGGCCTATAATGTGAACCTTGTTCTTCAGGAATCTCACAAACATTAATTATCCTGCATCAACCATACCACATTGGAGAAATAAAAACATTGTTCCAAGATTTTATTCCCGAGGGTTTCTGATGGTTTTTGGCACCCACAAATCATGTGACAGCTCTGAAGTCCTTCAAAGTCTCTCAAGAAGACGTGTCAAAAGAACTGTAAAAAGTGAGGCTTCAGAAAACATCTCATTCCATGTCTTTTCATTTCATTCCTTATTCCTCAACTGGCCATGACCTCCTTAAAGGATAAAAACAGAAGATCAACCCCTTTTTCTTCCTCAGACTCTTTTCTAAAAACAGTGTTGTAGTGTAAGCAATTTGGGGATGTTGCACAGGCTTTCCTTAAACTTTCTGCCAGAAAATACATTTAGAAGCTATAAATAGCACATGTATATATGGAAAGGAGTTTACCCTATAGGCTTAATGTTATGTACAATTTAAGTCATTTTCTGTGTTTTGTGCACAGTAGAAAGCAAGTTCCACACAGCGTGCGGTTGATATTCTCAGTTCTGATAATGTATGGGGAAACAGCACTAAATAATTTTTATTTGCTGAGATATCAAAAGGGTCCTCGCTGACATAACACCAGGGAAGAAAGGCTGTGACTCTCAGCAAGTTAAAAGGCACCATTTTCATGGGAGGATGGCAGAGATGAGAAACTCTCTGCCTCCCTCACACTGCTTTCATTTTCCTCAGCTGCCTGACAAGGCACTTTTGTTCAGCTGGATGTGGACGGGGAAAACTCGCAGACTTTCAAGCTTTCAGTGTGGCTCAAGCAGCATCGAGTGCTCAGCAGCACACACGACTGGATGCTGACCTCCATCAAACTGCCTCTTCACAGGCAGCCCCCGGAATTTGGCAAGCCCGGCTTCCAGGCGCTAATTAAAAAGGAGCCGAGCCAAGTGTGTTTGCACAAGTGTCACGGTCACACTTCTGTCTTCATGCTCGTTATGTGATCAGCATCAGAACTGCTCATTAGAAAGGCTTCTCAAAATGCTCCAGGAACACAGTTCTGTGCAATTTGTACTTCAGCTGTGTGTGCAATTAGGGGATGCACAAATGAGTAGGCAGCTGATTAATTTTCTCCTTGCCTGTGGAAGCAATGTTAACCAAGCACTTCATGGATGCTGAAGGAAAGGGACACTCACTGTTTATGTATTTCTGCCACGATGAAAGGTGACACTTCACAACTGCCATGACAGGTCATGTCTTGAAAATCAGTCCTTAATTACGTTCCTGCTGCTACAAACAACCTCAGATATGCAAAGTCAACGTGCTGTACAAGAAGAGATCTTCAAAGAAGTGCTGCTCCAACACCTACCCCATGAAGACTTTGCAGGGTCTACGAAGGGTCTTGCCTGTGTTGGATGTGCACACCAGTAGGAGAAAATGCCTCTGCATCTGGTTTAGGAGCAGAAGAGTGGAGGTTCAGGTTGTAAGAAAGGTTTCTTAGATCCTCCTGCCTGCCCCAGAAAATTTCACCTAACAGATGCAGTGTGAAATAAATGCCTAAATTATAAAGGGCATTATAAAATGTCACATCATTCTTATTTTCAGTATTACGACTGGCTTTGGATTTTAGTCACGGATATCATGAATTTCACTTATATTTCTTTATTACTGTCTGCAACTGCTGCCTCTGTGTAGGGCATGTTGGACAAATTCATTTTAAAATGGTATTTCTTGAATTACAAAAATCGAACCTTTGTCTTTGTGACAGGCTTGTAAAGAGCTGACACCAAGCTGTGTGAGGAGGCCTGAAAGAAGCTCACTTCTTGCCAACTGAAAAATGTGGAAAGGTGGATGGTTCACTGGTGGTGCAGTCCCATCTGACACTTCTTACATTAAAGCATATTGCAAGTAAAAACTCTCTTTGATACCAAGGTTTAAAAACTGAAGGTAAATGTGTTGTACTTTAATCTGTGGGAGATCAGGTCCAAGTTACACCCTATTTACAGGAAGCCTGATATACAACCTGAAACTAGAAGAAATACTCATATATCTGTTAGTATAAATATTAAAAAGAGAAAACTAAGTGATAAATGCTTCGTTTTGCTACACTAACAGTGCAGACAGTTTCCTGATGGTCCTTTCAAAGGTGAAAATTCAACTTCTACAACTCATCAGTTCCAATTAAGAAACAATTAGGACACTGACCACCAGACAGCTTTGGGAAGAAGAAACACATCATCCATCTATCCATCCATCCATCCATCCATCCATCCTTGCTTTTGGAACTGCTAATTATTTTACCATTGCAGATAGATAACTCTGACAATCGGAAATAATGGGGGAGAGTATAAGGATATGAGCAATGAAAAGACAAAACAGCTCAAGGTTTTGTATTCCTTGCAGTGAATTTTGTGATTCTGTGGATCTCCTGGGCAAAAAAGAATTACTATTATCTTCACCTGAACCTCGTATTTTTGAATAGCCAGCTTTTTGAAAAGCTTTCCAGTAAGAGTTTCTGTTGTCTCAAAATAACCTTGGAATGGGTATTTTATGCACCGTGGAATGGGACAACAGCTCAAAAATACTTTTTGGTAGAATCTGTGAAGTTACTCTGAAGAGCGGACATCCACAAGGAGTTTGTACAAACTGGCTAAAACAACTGCCAGTAAAACTGAAAGCAAATGAGATCACTCTGCCTTCTGTAAATGGCACTTGTTTTATAGAACCCTTATTTTGGATGTTCCTTAGAGAACTCAAAATACATTTTATAGGCTCCTGCTCTCCATCCTTCTTTTGTGAAGTCCTGCACCACAAAACCATATGAACAGACTTCAGAAAAACACACAGAGCTGATGTGAACAAGCCTCCTTTCCAAGAAGTACTTAGTAATTAGGAGCACCACTGCACAGACCATTAGAACAATGACTGAGATTGCAAAGGACGATCATGGAAAGACCCAAACTATGTGGATGAGAACCAGGTCAGGATGTAACACATTCCTAGCATTGAAAGCAATGGCTTGTTGGATCTGAAACCTGTAATAAACCCAGCGCCAACTGCTGCAGCAGACTCCAATCTGGAGCAATGCATTTATCTTAAATAAATACCTCGTGTGGGAGGGGAAAATGCATGTGTTTTGGTTATTATTCCAAGGCAGCTGTTGTTGGACAGAGACTCTGAGTGCCCTGAGAAGCATCCTGGTGCACAAATATTTTGTAGGTGAAGAGGTCAAAAGTGGGGTGCCCTTTAACAGAGGAGGGCTCAGTTTATCAAGTGACCCTGCAATTTGTCATGGTGACATCATTACCCCACTACATCTGTTTTAAACCCTGACTGTACTGTGTATAACACATCTACACACAGTGATTGTTTTCCCCGGTATTTTGTAGTGTATGTGCATGCTTATAAAGACAGACTCACAAGGAGGACTCTGCTCTTTTTCTGTTTCATTCTCCAGAATCACTTAGATCAAGCACACAACAGGCACTGGCAATGTTTGTGTGTATGTCCAGTTGGAACATCAAGGAATTAAGTAAATTGATTGTGATTTCACAGTATTCTTAGGTTGCCTGAGGCCATGCATGTTTCTCCTGGTTTGTATTAAAGCATCTGTGTCCACAAGCATAACTGGAACTGAGATTCTCCTTTTGGCTCTTTGTGTCAGGTCTCCAAGACTGAGAAGCTGATTTTCTCCATAATGCATCTCAGATCATCACAGAATCACAGAGTGCCCTGGGTTGAAATGGACTTTAAAAATCTCCTAGTTCCAACCCCCTGCCATGGGCAGGGACACCTTCTGCTAGACCAGGCTTTGCAGAGCTCCATTCAATTCGGCCTTAAACACTTCCAGGGATGTGTAATTGTGGATTAATAATGCCTGCTTACCCCAGGACATTCCAAGAGAGGGGACTTTGAAAGGAAAATGGGTGCTCCTCTTTCAACTCTTGGTCATTTTGCCAACTTGCTGAATGCGCTTTTCTTTTACAAAGCAATTGGACAATAATGATAAGAAATTACCAGATGCCACCGAGTCGCATAAAACCCACTAACCCAAAGAAACATTGGAAGGCATTATTTTCCTTTTGTTTGATTACAGGGTGAACTTTAAGATGTGATCTGCACAGAGAAATGTCGTCGCTATCCAGACGATCAGGGACGAGTGAAAATGTTTGCTTCAGAAATCCGAACCAAGCAGAGCTCTCAGAGAGGACGTTTTGGCCTTTAAATGAATGTAATTTGTGGATTGATGATAACTAGGCACAGTACTGACATGAGCTCCCAGACACTGCTAGACAATGGGAAAGTACAGGAAATCCATAAGTCAGATCTTTCTCCTAGGGGGATACACTTTGTCTGACCTGGAAACCACAGACTCAGCCCTGTCCAGAAAGGAAAATATTAGTCACTGGTAGGTGGGCTCTCAACCCTACCTTGCAGGAGCCTGATGACAGCCTGTCAAGGATGGGTCCTTGTCTAGAGGGACTTGGCTTCAAAACAAAATATTATAGTGGGAACATTACCATTTGAGCTCCCTCATGCTTTCTGTCTAAAAGCAAGACCACATATTTGGGCAGGATGCAGAATTGGCATCAGTGGAATCAACATTCCTTCCTTTAACCATTAGTATGTGACTGCAAATTTGATGATCTTCTTAGTAATCTATATCTCATCACATTCTCATTAACATTGAATCTGAGAAATCAGGAAATAACAAGTGGCCACGAAATTACTCTGCACTCCTAAGTGTTATGCATTTGTAGTGTCTACTCTGTCTCTTCCAAGTTTCCTGTTAATGGAGAAGAAAATCCATCAATTCATTAACTGGATTAGCACAGCTCCCAGATTTTTTTCACTTTGACTGTGTTTGGGTAATATCACTTGGAGTTAACAGTTGCTCTCTGAATTTCTGGCTGTCTCTGTATGTTGGGTACACATCACTGGCCTCAAAAACTTCCAGTACCACTGCTTCAGCTTTAATGTTTGAAGGAAGCATCCACACCCAAACTATTTTTAAGTGGATTTTTTCACTACACAGGGCTTCTCTGCTCCTCACCTATATTTTCCAGCTATTCCCTCTGCTCACACACATTCTCCATCCTACAGCAGAGTAGTCCCAACTCTGCACAGCCAAGCAAACAGGCATTTGGGGTCAGAGTGATGTGCAAGAGAATCCAATGCGCTGCAGTGACAGCAGTGAAAGCTCCAGCACAAAGTTGCCCTGACAAGCAGTGTCCTGTGACACCCCTCATCCTGAGGTCACTCACCCACCACCCAGTGCCAGAGGTGCATCCAAAGGCAGGTGGTGTTAATAAAGTTAACCACCAGCCCATGTCCCTGTGCAAGCAGCTGCTTATCCAAAAATCTCTCATCGAGCAGGGTTAAGACAACTACTGAGACTTACACACCTTAAAATGGCAGCTTGGGTTTCTCCTCTGAGATGTTCATGGATTTTATAGCAGTTTTCAGCCACCACTCCTCCTTTACTGGAGCTTTCCTGTTTCTCACTGCTGGCTTTCACACTTTCTTCTGTGCTTTGGCCCACGAGCTCTTTTAAAGGGACTGAATAACGTTTCCCACATGACAAATTGGCAGCAGTGGATCATTATTATTCTTTGGGTTAAACAAACAGTTTGGGCACGGAACAGGTCTAGGTTAACTGAGGTAGCAAGAGGAAGGAACAGAGCTGCTGCTGAGCCCAAACACTTGGTGGGTGGCATTTGCTTGCTTCACTATTGCTGCTCCGAATTGCACGGAATTGGCAACCCAAATGTTTTGCAATCAGGAATCAGGACCAAAACTCTGTGCAGTTTTGGCACTGAGGCCACAAGTTAGATTTTGGGCTGGGTCTTTTTTATTTCTTTCCTCCTTAGATAGGAGATCTAGGAATTTACTGTTGCTTTTTGTTTTTCTTTCTTGAGCAGATCTGCTTTTCTTACAAATATTGGGCTTTGCAAGTCAAGGCTTGGATAGAAACACCCATTGCAGAAGATGTGATCTGCCTGTGATGCCACCAAAGCCTCAATCTGCTCTGAGGAGGACTTTCCACTCACAGCTTGGATAGATCTCCATGGAAAGATGAGGCATTGCCTTGTTTTCAGGAGTGCTCTGATCTCACCATCTGCTTATCTGGAGGAATCTCACAGGATTTATCCCAGTTATTGCTTTGCACAGGGAAAAGCTAATAAAAGGTATATTAAGCAAATCTTGGTGTGTGGTATGAGACCTGCTGCAGTGTCTGGACCAGAAGACAAAATTTCATCTTAGTCAGCCTTTTCCAAGAGACAGGTAAGTCCCTTGGTAGCTGCAAGGAGGGATGGTTGAATTTCATTGTTTGTACAGAAGCCCATACCCACACTTTTAAAGTAAACCAACCTAGATCCCCACAGGGTCTCTCAGACTGTTTACTTTTAAACTTCTGGAAAATTTGGGGTGGTAGTTTAATTGACTTGTTACCTTACTCTCCTGGCAGCTCCTTCAGTACCTTTGCTCACTATAGCAAAAAGGAAAACAGGAAAGAAAAGAAGGAAAAAAATTTAAAAAAGAAAAATTCAGTCCCAAAAAGATAACACAATAAATGTTGCATCAGCAATTTTCTAAAAGGATTTTGTTGTTATCAAAACTGGCAGACATTAAACAGACAGTCTCAGAATAATTGATATGGGCAAGGGGGTAAGCATTTAGTCTCCCAGTAGGCCAGCCACCTGTGCAAACAGCACTTCCAACTTCTATTTCGGCTGCTGGCTCCTGAACAGTCAATTATTTAGGGCTTTCCAGAGATTTCAGTGGTAGAGAACAAAAATATCCAGGCCTGTGTTTGAAAGGTAGCTTTATCAGCACAGCTCAGTGGTGCAATTACAGCCTGCCTTTGTTCCTCTGTAGGTGACCGCAGGTTCCAGCCAGAGCACTCTCTTTTGTTTAACTTTTGGGGAGTGGTGATAGCACCATCCCTAATGTTCCCATGTTCCTCATGCCCTGCACAAGCCTTTCTACCTGCAGTCTCCCTGTAAACACTGCAGGAGAACATGGTGGATTCAGTGAGATACAGAGCATTTTATCCCCTTCCTTTCCCCCCAAGAAGTGATAAAAATTCCTGAATAACTTATGAGTGGTTTCAGTAATAACTAAATACTATGGAAAATAAACTGCTTGGAAAGACCTTTTCCTGTAGTTGAATCTTTCCTGAGCCATCCTTCAACTATGCACAATTAAAGAGTGAGAAAAGATGAACGGGTTTACCTCATTCATCTGGATTAGATATTGGTGTACATGATACATATTTTTAAGTGAGGCTAATAATAACAATAATAATAATAATAATAATAAAAACCAAACTAAAAGGAGCTATATTTCCTCCTAGTTTGGGGAGAAATAGAACCACTAACTGCTAAATTATACATTGGTTAAGCTGGTTTATGATTTCCTAAGTGTCTGCTGTAGGGTTTCTTGTACACATGGCAAAGGAGGATATTTGATTTCAGAAACCTTTGATGATCTATAGTATGCCTTGTTCTGTACTCCCATGGGAACTTTGGAAGAAACTGTGCTACTTTTATTTAATGAAATGAACCCTTTTACACAAACATAAAATTCATGTGGGAAAACACATTCCTAAAGTGATGTAAAAAATGTTTGGCTCTGATGTGCTCATTAACACCCAGGAACAAGGTTTACCAGTCAGTGCTGACAGCTCAGTTTTCAGTAGTGGTCAGGAGTTGAAATATCAAATCATCATATACATCCATGCAGGCAAATATTTTCCTTGTGTGTTTTCCTCCTTCCAGGATTGTTTACAAGTCATGTATTTGTAATTCTACCTACACTTTTTAATTTGGTGTCTCTCAGAATGCATTGCTCCAAATTCTTCAAGCTGTTCAAACACTGATGCCCGAGACCTACCATTGCTTGTTTCCTTCCCATTTTATTTGCCAGTAAGGTACATGCACAGCCCCTTTATGTCCTACAAAGTTAATATTTTCTTGCCAAGTTTTTGATGGCAATCCTAAAGTTGCCTTAGTGAATATTTTGAGATCAAAATTGATGCCAGTTTTGACCAGACAGCATCCTATTACCCTTCCACTTTTTCCCTTAGCAGATTATTCACAGCTCACTTAACAAAATAGATTTATCATTTTGTCTTTCTGTTAGGCTCCACATCCTTATTTAATCCTGCTATTCCCAGTAACATTTCTGTCAAATGGCTATGTGCCATGTTTTTCTGGCAACATGGCATTTACAACTTTGGCCTTAAAGCATCTCCTGTAATCACCATTGAAAGAGATGGCACTGCATTATGCAAGCAAAGTTTAAACAGTAATGCAAAGTTTTACCTTTTAGCCTTTTAGCCTTTTACCTTTTAGAAATTTGCTTGGTTTTTTTTCATTGAAGCTTAAGTTCCTTGAAACATTGAATCCCTCCCAGCCTAGGGATGTTTCTGCACCCACAGCACCCTGGATGTGTTTCCCAGTCTCCAGGGGTCCTGCCCAAAGTTCTACTGGGATGTTCTCCTCACTCCTGGAGATCTTACAGATCCCTTCTGCTCTGTGTTCCATCTATGTAAACAGTGCACACAGAAGATGTGGCTGCTCTTCTGGGGGCCACCAGACCCAAAGGAAGTGCTGATGGAAATGGTCCCTTAAGTTTCAGCTTTCCTGTTTTTCAGATTCTATGCTGCCTAGGGATGTAGTTCTGAGCCTCACATTCAGTGTCAGTCAGCTCTCTTCATAGAGCAGGGAGACAAAACAAATCCTTTTCCTGCTGAAGACCAAGGACAACTTTCAGGCCCAAAAGCACAAACAATGGTGGGCTGGAGGGAAGAACAAGAAGGATGAAAACTCACAACCTGAAGCTGTAATTGGACAATTAAACCCCAATGTGCAAATGGACCAAAACTTATAAAAATGTGAGACCTTGTGGCCAGTCTGATGTTTTGTGATCATTTTGGGTCCACCTTGGGTGTAGCCCTGGCCAGGCTCTTGTCCTGCCCAAGGTGTACCCTAAAGGCCTTTCAATAAATATCTACTTTATTCTCTGGCTCTGTCCAGTCTCTGTTCCAGGACAGCCTTCCCAAGGCATCAGACACACAGCCACAACTGCAGGCAAGGAGCTGTGAAACACCACCAGGGAGTTAAACTCTGAATTTCTGCCCAAACTCAGTGCAGTTGTTTTCAACAAGCAAGGAAAGCATCAGCTGAAATATCTGTTTTCTACTAAGAGAGTAAACTAAGATAAAACCTTTCCAGCAAAACTAACCATTATCCACAAAAATAAAGGGAGTCCAAAGTGCATTGGTTTTTTTTTGTTTCATACATCCTTTTTTTTGGGAGGGAGGGTTGGAACATCAGGCAAATGCTAAAAGATTCACAAAGCCCAGTGCTAATAGACATTTGGCACCCATCCTACATCAGCTGGACTTGTAATCACCCAAGAGATTTATGTGAGCCAATCTGCCTTTCTTTGGCTGGTCAACATCAATCTTAATACAGGATGCTGGTTTCCACAAAGTGTCACTCATGCCTAAAGTACACAGTTCTAGGGCAGATATGCTAGGAAAAAAAATCACAGTAAAATGAAGAGTTGAGGATATTTTAAAAAAATCGCCACAGCAATGATATTCAGTCTCATTTAGATTCTTTATCTCATTACTGCTATTGCCCCTCATAAAGTGACAGATATTTTAATCACTTTATTGCTAACATTTCTGTGGTGCTTTGGGTTTGCCTGGTGGGTAAACAAGTACTCCCCCATTCACTCCATGATGCTTTTGCAAGGGTCTTTTTATGTGTTGATGTATGTTGTAAACTTAACACAGCCTGGCCCATTTTAAACTGTACAGTGAAAATACCATGGGTTCATTTTAGAGACTACCAAATGGAAAGTATAGCTTTACAACAGATTTTATCTTACACTCTACCTTTTCTGTACCCCCTCTTAAAATTTTATTTTAATTTCTAGACTTTATGTCCCTTTATTGATTTTAGAAGACATGGTGTGTCTGCACCCTTCCTGTTACTCAAAACTCATTTTCATGAAGATCCAAAATAATGTTTGCTATCGTACAATTTGTTTTCTTTTCTACCACCAAAAAAAATTTAAAGCCTGATAAACCAGCTTTGCATCTGTCTTGTCAATGGCAAAACTGAGGAATTCACATCAGTGATTTGTACAGTTTTCCAATTACTGGAAAATAAAAGGGTCAAAACCGTGAGAAAGAAGGTTCCTATGTGGAAGGATTGATCCTTGTATGTACCAAAGTGTTTGATTACACAAAATTGTAGATATGTTACTCCATATAATGCTGGCAGGTGATATAAGCTTTGTGTTTGTTGTAGTAAATGGGACCCTTCATCTCAGGTGTACAAGACTTCCAGCCCTTTTTCCAAAAAGAGGAATGGAGGACCTTAAAAGACCTTTTGGGATATTTGCTCTCAAGATTTTCATGTCCTTTATGAATGCTGACTGGGAACTGATGTTCCCAATTCAATCAAAAAATCCTCCTCAGAGGACTCCAAGTGCATATGCAGAAGCCTTTGTGTCTGCAATAATTATACACAGAGACCAGGCATTTAAATTAGACTCTGAGATTTAGACTTCATGGAAATCCTCAGCTCCCAGATAAATATCACAAAAGAAACAGATTTCTACCCCCACCCCAGCTGCAAAATTTGTTAATTCATCATCTTCCATTTGTGAGGCAGGACTCACTCGTCCAGCTTTGCACACATTCCTCTGCCACATCAAGAGAAAAAGACACTAGAAGCACCCTTCTGTCATGATTTCCTGTGAAAGATATTTTAATTGGATTTAATTGTCACAGTATATTCTCTGTGTCCCCAATCTGAAACGGGGGGCTTAGCCCCTCCCCCAGGTAGCTAGAGTTAATAAAATAAGCAATCCTTTTCTGCATCCTCATCTGCCATCTGGGCATTGCTGGGGTCAGTAATTCCCGATACCAGTGGAAGCACAGATGGATTTGGGGAATTAGGGCTTCACACAGATTGTGATGCAGATTCCCTCAAAATGGGAGCTGTTGTTTTTAAACAAATTAAGTACCTCCTTCTCTGCTTGGTTACAAAGGCCCTTTTCCAATATCCAATCACATATCCCTGTAATCCTTTTGTTATTGCAGCCTCAGTAACAACCTCACAGGGAGAAATTAAAGCCAACCTCTGTCTAGAAATGGTGGGCAGCTTCACCACTCACCGAGACACCAGGCTGGGAGCCTTTTGTGCACTATCTGACTTGACATACGACTCCCAAAAGGGCCACAGATGCGGCATTTGGACTATTTTTGCCTTTCTAGCATTATTTCCTCATAGTCTGCCCCACTTTGCCTCCTTCCCTGAGTCTCTGGAAAGTGCTTGAACCTGGGAAGGGCTTTTGGAGCAAGATAACCACAACAGAAAATTAATCCTTTTCCAATCCTTCACCTGGCAGCTGTTTGCCAGCAGTTGTGCTTGGACACCAAACTACTTCCAGTGGGCTTTTCCTTTGTGTCTCTTACCCACAGAGCTCCTGTGTCCAGTGAATGTCACAGGGCACGCTGTGTTTTTAAGGAGCTGATTTCAGACAGTGTGATGCTTGCATGGTTTCCAGAAAACACATGGAACAGAAAGTTAGCCGTATTTTTCCTGATGATTTAGAGTTGCTATTAAATTCTACTTCCATTTCTAATGAATGCTGAAAAAAGAAATCAGCTTTTTTTTTTAAATTGTTATTTATGACATCCATGGAATAGAAAGTAAGCCCACTAGACCAGAAACAATTTCATAGTCTTCATTCAGGCTACAAGTTTAATAGCCAAAATGTATTAAAGTCATTAGAAAGCTCAGTAAACTGTTTTTACAGTAAGCTAAAAAAGGTTACAGTCCCCAAAGTTTGCCTTGTTTAAACTACATTCATCACCAGTTTGGAGGCAAACATGCATTTAGACACTTTGTCTGGCTGCAGAAGTATTTTCCAGCATCTATTATTTTCTGTCAGCTGACAGCACTGAATCTTCCAAGTATTGAATTTAATGCTGAAAGTAGAAACACTATTCCTGCTTTCCTTTTGCTGTCCCAGTGCACCCTCCAGGCTCCAGCCACGCTGCTAATCCTGGGCTGCAATTCTAGCTGGTGTCCTGGGCAGTGCTGGGGCCCCAGGGAAGGGAAGGTGGCCACCTCAGATGATTCCCTACACCTTTGCTGTTCTAAATAACATTTGGTCTCCAGCCCCAGCTGGTTCCTCGATTGGTATAAGAGTAAATTTAATTTTCATCAGGCAAAGAGGTCATCTGTGATGTTCTGGCCTTGGACTCTGTGGACATTCAGATCATTATTACGGTGATCTAATTGCAACTGATAAAGTTAAAGGCTGCAAATTATCTAACCCTACTGTTTGATCTATTCCTAGAAATCTTTTTCACATGCTGGGAAGCAGGTTTGGGGTTTTTTTAATACTTTTCCATTACCTGCTGAGTAAGGAAAGGATTACAGTAATGTCAAATTCCTTGCATTCTTTCTATTGAAGAAGGCTGAGAAACAAAACTCACCATAGATTTTAAAGAACAAAATCCTGAAAAATACCTGTAAAGTAGAACTCCAATCTTCAGCCATGGAAGATGGGGGGTTTTTTTGTTGTTGTTGTGGGGGTGTGGGTTTGTTTGTTTGTTTTTTCTGCTATATTTGAAACATTTTTTGTATAATTGAAAGCCCTTGATTGAGAATGCAAGGCAGAAATTTAGATTATCCTGATGGTCATCCACTTTAAGAGGCAGGGAAACATACCTATACAGGCATTCCCAAAGAGGGATGTTTGAGGTGGTGTTAAACTGGGAAATTTAAAGGATGGCTCCTCCCTGTACATGTCTGTGCAACAGCAATGATTGAATCTTGTTCACGAGAGCTCCCTGCTGAGTGTAGAAGTTATTTTAGCTTGAGGAATGAGCTTGCTTTGTCCTTCCTTCCCCAGTTTCAGCAGCAGACAGCAACAAGGAGCTGGGCCCCAGGAACAGTGTGCTTTGCCATCCCAGAGAAATCCCCTTGGTCCACAGAACACCCAGTGCCTCTTTCTCAGGACCCCACCTATTCAGGGACAGAAGAAGCTTTCCCACCACAGACAGGGAAAGATTTCTGGCTTCCAGGTTTCTCTACAGCACGAGGGTGGAAGAAAGCCCTGCAGAGGATCCCTGTAGCCATCCAGTCGTCCTCCCAGAGGGGTCTTTGCCTGCAGAGTCATGTTTTATGCTTTGGACACTAACACACAGACTGAATGAAGCCTTTGGTCCTGACACAGAACACTTGAGAGATGCATGATGGTGTGTTTTACAAGCCTGTGCAAGGTGATCTTTTGATCTCTCCTTGGCCTAAGGAGCAAATATTTAGGTATGAACACCCACCGGCTGCCCAACACGTACCTCCTGCAGTGACCTACGCGCTGTGAGCAGAAATACCCCAGGCACTCACTCTTTATGAGCCTTCCAGCAATCTGAAAACATCGCCTACACAGTTTTTCCAATCTTTACAAAGAGTTTGAACCCAAAAAAGGAGGCGAGGGGGTCGTTACTGAAAAATAAACCAGGCGGTGCTTTATGTAACCACAAGGTACACGGTGCCTCTGCTCCTCAGCTGCACGGTAATTGCTGACTGCCCAAGCTCATGGAACATGTTTAGAGCCAAGCTGCATGCACAGCTCGTGTTTTTAAAAGGCATGCATGCAGTAGTTTCCTTTGCTCTGTAGCAATATGGGCGTTTCAGCATCATCTCCTCTGCTCCAGTGGCAACCCCGGTAGAGAAGCATTGCATGCTTAAAAGCAGTCTGAAATGTGGAAGGCTGGCACATGAGCAGATTCACATGGAATCCATTTCAAACACTGAAATAGGATGCTCTTCAAACTTATTTGTGTGTAAAGACTTTTGATTTTGAGAGATTAGGGTGCAGCAAATATATTAATCAACTCAATCATTTGATTGGGCTTCTCACGTGATCATCAAGTGTGCTTTCTCTATGAATAAAGAGAAAAATCACTTTAAAAGTGAGCATGTATCTAGTATAGACCTTAGGAAATGAAGTCTCTTTCCCCGGTCTTAACATGCAATGAATTTCCCTTTTCTCTTTGGAAATTCTTTGATTTGTCTTTCCTCCCCCTCCAAAGTTAACACTTGGTAACTTGATTTGAAAACTCCTAATATCCTCTCCTTTTTCACAAAGATGTCCATGAAACTAGAGGAGTTATTTCTACCTGCCTTCAAATGATTTCTGTTTGGTTCCTGTGAGCAGTTTCAGCTGCAAGCTGAAATATCCACCCTTTCAGTCAGAGCAGAGGGAAAGCAGTGCAAGTAGAAATTATGTTTGAGGACTGTATGATTTTCTCTATTACCTAAGGAGCAAAGAGAAAGAAGAACTGCAATATTTTTATGTGCATAGATTATTCAAATGTTCCAATATTTTGTTTCAGACTAGGTTCACTGCATGCTGATGCAGCCTAATGATAACAGTGAACTGGAGAAGGACAGTTTATTAATCATATAACTTGTTTCAGCTTAAAAAAACTACTTCATTTAATATGAAGAACCTACAGAGGCCCATGCCTCCAGAAACAGCATCTACTTTTAGATTTACATGGGTATAATTTAACAGATTTTAGCCAGGAATTGTAGCATACAAATGCTGAGTCACAATTCAGTTCCCTACTCTAGGCCCACAGTTGTTCTTTGTCTGCTACAAACACTTAATTTTCGACATAAGTGTAGAAACAGGATGGTGTTTGGAAGGTGAACTGATTTTTTTTTTCAGTTTTTCCACTCAGCTGGCATGGGTGACATTTCAAGATGCTACAGATGACCTCTTCAGTGAACTGCAGGAAGTTTTTTTCAGGTTAGGTTTCGGATAATGCGTGAAATGCTGGTCTGGAGCCATTTTCTTTATCTGACACGGCTCAAGCCCATGCAGAAAGGTCAAGTAACTTGCCCTAAGTGACAAAGTGACTGAGTGGGTCCCAGACCTCTGCTCCCAGCTCCTAGACCTCCCATGCTCCTCAGCCACGTCACAGAAATTCAACAGCCTGTGCCTGAAGTGTTACTGCCTCAAGTCATGTCTTGCTGAAACCATGTCTGGAGAAGTCAGTATCTAAGGGTGTAGAAAAGCATGACTTTTGCCCCCATCAACAAGCCTGCAAATGCCTGGTTTCCCCCTCTTTTCCCCCTGTCCCACCTGGTTCAGGAGCCACCAGTGCATCTCCCGTCCCTGGCAGCCTGCCTCTGCGTCAGCACCTTTCCAGAGAGGGCAGATTGCAAAGCACACTTCTGCTGAGGGGCTTATTCTTCTCAGTCATAACCTCCTGACTCTTTTAATAGACTAAGGATCTGGGATGGAGCCCAAAACTTTGTAGCTGGATTCTGTTTTCTGTCCCTCAGGGCAATTCAGTCCTCCAAGCAGTGCGAGCTTGAGACTGCTCTGCAGTGTTTCCTGCTCGATCCAGGCAGCAAGGACACTGAAAATGAAAGAAAAAACCCAGACTGTCGAACCCAGCTTATGCTCCTGGCAAAATATTGTTGCTTTGTTTAAAAAAAAAATGCTCTTAAAAAACCTGAACACATAAAAGCAGTCAGCCATCCAGCCCCAGACTTGAAGTGTGTTGTACAGACAGGTTGGCCACAGGGCTCCCATTGACTTTAATGGGAATTTTGATACAAGATCTATTTGCAGGGTATTGGTAATCTGCACATTCACTGCCACTAGAGAAAGTTTTAAAGAAGCAAAATGTCTTGGGGGGGTTCAAGCTAATGGAAAAACTCTGTGATGTCATGGCAGCACGGCTCAGATCTTATTTTACTCTTGAGTGTCTGAGTAAATTGGTGATGCCATGATTCCAGAGCTCTGGTATGAGGTTTTACATGCTGTCTTATTTCCCCATGTCTGAAGAGTACTGAAGTTTCCCCTGCAGTATATCACAAGTCTTTCTAAATACAAGGATACAAGGGAAAAATTTCCTTCTTCTTTCTGAAGGTAAAATGCTATACTACTTTTTAAATTAAAGCTTTCTTTTAATGCCACATATAGATAGAGGCTGTTATTTTTCTAACCCCTCTGAATATTTAGCATTCCACCAGAGGTATTTTTTTTATTGGCTTGTGCCATAAATCTCAGTGTCATGGGTCTTTTGTGCATACTAAAAAGTTAAAGAGGTTCACCAACTCAGCAAAACCATGCACAACTGCAAAGCTACAAAAAAGAGATTGTTTCTGAGATTTTAGGATAAAAAAAATTGCCCAGAATTATGATGGGATAAATCTGCAAGGAAACAACTGCATTAGCAGTGAGTATTTATAAGTGATTAGGTATGCCTGTTAGAAAAATCCTTTGGAAGCCAAACATAATGCAGTACATCTCTTTTTCTCTCAAAGGATTCATATCTTAATTTTGGACTTGACACTTCAGTGTATGAGTGGATCAGCTCAAAGAGCACATCACTTTTCTAACCGAGGATATTTTAGCAGCATCACTGTTCTTCCTAGTGCTCTCATTGCCTCTGATGTCAGAGATCCTAAAAAAAGCAGTAAGCTTTTCTGTCAGTGCCCTTAAAAGAGAGGGGAATCACTGAGTGAACTGAATTTAGAAATCACTTCAAGCAGTCTGTCACCCTCAGATGATTATGGAGAGGTTGCTGTACAAGGAAGGCAAGCAGCTATACAATGTCAGTCTAGATTGCATAAGAGACAACAGAGGTAGCTGAAATTTGATAGTGTGTGAAAAAAAGAGATGGTAGATTTATTCAAAATGTGGAGAAAGTGGCTACACAAAAGTAGGCAGAATAATTTTAACAGATGGTTCTTCAGGAAGGCTCAGAAAAGAGAAGGTCACAAATAGCAGAGTGGGAGATGCCCAGGAGATNACAACTGATATAAGGAGCAGACTTCTCCAAGATTCTGTTCACTGATTATCTGGACAGGAGACCTGGCCAAAATGTACTGTACTGAGTCTCCTTTTTGGCCAGTGTTCCCGCACTTAGTTCCATGGAAACTATGGAACGGACAGGTAGGAGGAAAAGACCTCAAGTGCACATCCAGATCCCATCCCAGCACAGATCTGGGCTGTGTCCAGGACTTGCACTGGACCCAGAAGCCAGGAAACCCTGCCAAATCCCACAGTATTCACATCGTCTTAGCAGAGCGCAGGAGGATCGTGAAACCATCAGTGAGATGCAGCTGTGAGAGAGGCAAAGAGCTCTCCTGGGATGGAGCAGGGGAGGGATTTCCAGAGGAGATAAGGAAGCATTAATGCCTTAGAAGGCCCTTGTCTGGCACAGTGTGCTTAGTGTCCTCCACTCTGGAGGAAAGCTGACTTGTGCAGGAAGATGTGGAGTCAGGAGTCACCTGGGGAGAGGAGAGACTGACACTGAAGAAATCAGTGAAAGACAGAGCTGGGTGGTTTAGTTTCCCCGTAAAGGAGAAATAATCACTATATTTTGACACTTGGGGACATAAATGCTGGCTAATTCCCACCCACTTACTCCTCAGAGCTTTCCAGCATCACCTGCTTTGCCGTGGCCTCACTAAATTCAATAGTTTTGCTGTTCACATCAATAGGGCCNCAGAGTGGGAGATGCCCAGGAGATAAATAGATTAAATGGAAAGAGAATGTGGATTTTGCTGCTCTGTAGAAAAAGCAATGACAAAATATTCTGTGTCATGCAGGAGGGGTGAACAAAAAAAGCAGATGCCAAATGGGATCAGCTGGGAAGAGTGGAGTCCGTTCTAAACACTTGAGAGAAAACAAATATATATATATATATNGCTGTGAGAGAGGCAAAGAGCTCTCCTGGGATGGAGCAGGGGAGGGATTTCCAGAGGAGATAAGGAAGCATTAATGCCTTAGAAGGCCCTTGTCTGGCACAGTGTGCTTAGTGTCCTCCACTCTGGAGGAAAGCTGACTTGTGCAGGAAGATGTGGAGTCAGGAGCTTCCTGGGGAGAGGAGAGATTGATGCTGAAGAAATCAGTGAAAGACAGACCTGGGTGGTTTAGTTTCCCCGTAAAGGAGAAATAATCACTATATTTTGACACTTGGGGACATAAATGCTGGCTAATTCCCACCCACTTACTCCTCAGAGCTTTCCAGCATCACCTGCTTTGCCCATCTGGAGGGTGACAGCATCACCACCAATGTGACAGCTGTGGCTTGCTGCTGCTCTCCCCTCCATGCCACAGCTGCTGCTAAGGTGGAGGAGAGCTTTAAGATTTCCCCAGGTGGAAGCACTGCTATTTGTCCAAAATAGCTGTGTTGTTCAGGCCCATATTGCTTGCTCTCCCCATAAATTCAGCTACTTGACCGTGGTTTTGGTTTTAATTTTTTTCTGGCACATGGCATTTGGTCCCACAACACACCCAGTGGCTCGGGCCAAGAATGACACTTAATTTTCGAGCAGCCTTATTGGTGGTATTATAGCTAATATAAATTATACTGAAATATTTAAAATAGCAGCAAGCTCATTTCGTTGCCCAAAAATAGTATATGAAGGGCTTTGTATTTTCTTTTAATCATTTTCATTCAACAGGTAAACACTTTGCAAGCATTTATTTTTAATGCAAAGCCAAGTCAGGTATTAGATAGCAAGGGTTAGTAAATATTTGAGTTTGGGAACACTGAAACACTGAGAAATGCTATGTTTTCACTCAAAAAAAAAGAGGCAAACTAGCCAAAACCACCCCCCTCTAATGAGCCTGACAAAAGGTAGACACTTTTTAGGAGGAGGCACATCTGGGGCAAGATCATCGATTTGGGCACTGAGCCCAGACTCACTTGGGGGCCGCCAAATTTGCCCATCTTGTGCACACACTCTGTGAAGCATTTGCCTTGCACAGAGCCTTCAGCACAGAAACCACTCTCCAAATTCCACTTCAAAACTCAGAACACAGCCCAAACACAGACTTGGGTGACACAGATCCATGTGCAAACCCTTTGTGGAGGAGTAAACTGGGTCATTTTTCAAGCGTTGACACCTGTGTGCACAGCTGATAGATTCTCACACCTGGCTGAACAGATGATTGGATTTGCACCTGGAGAATCCATTTTAGAAATGATTTTTGCATGTATAAACTGTATGATGTTACAGCCTCTGTAGGAGTTTGTGCTTGGAAAAGACCATGCACAGGGTTGGTAATTTGAGGTAAAAGTTGCCTCTCAGTGCAGAGAACAAAAGAAAAAAATGGGGATAAGAAGCAGAATTCTTATCCTGTGCTCCTCAACTGTTATTTAAAAAAAATCTGGAAGCATGTTTTCCCTCCTTAATTCCATCAATACTTGAAAACCACTTAAAGCTACAGCCTAGCACAGGAATGTATTAACCTCTCTGTCTTTTCCAGGCTTTGCCAAACTTTTTAAAGTCTTTGCACCCTACAGTTTTGTATCTCAGATTTCTCAGTCTAAGTGGAGCAGACAAAATTACAAGCACTCTGGTCCCTTGCATCCTTCCTCTGACTGAGCAGCCCCAATTCTTCCCCCCAGATCAATGAGTAAAAGTCAAATGGAGGGTCAGGCAGCAATCCTGAGGCCTGCCTTCCCTGCTGCTGCTGGCAGCAGAGAGCTGTGATGGGATACACAGGCGCATCCCCAAAGTGGCTGAGCTGCTGGGATGGAAAATTAATCTCACAAACACCAATCCCAAAGATTCTGACTTAATAATCATCATCCATGTGCTGTGCCCATGGGTGAGGAACCATGCCTACTTCAAACTTGGATCAGAGCAGACAGAACATCCTCCTCTGACTTTGGAGCCATTCTTTTCCCCACCTTCACCATAGAATTGAATTTATATTTTCATCTGTCAACAATACAGAGCAGATAATGCCAGATGCCTGCAGGATTTGCACTGAATAACTTTGATCTTGAAAACACTATCCAAAACACACTGCCGGCAGCAATGCCTGGAAACAGCCCATGCAGGAGGTCCAAATAAAGCTGGTGACTTGTCAGAAGAAAGAATCTATGTGTTTCTGCCATCGCTGTTGCTATAAGAACAGTAGGAATTAAACAGAAATGGAACAGAGCAGTCAAAGGCTATGGCAGACAAGGAGCACAGGGATTGCCTGGAAAAGGCAGCGAGAAGCGCCTCCAAGAATAATTGGTAAGTGAGACTATGCCACACTGGAGAGCCATCACCATCCAGGGCCTTGCTCAGCAAGCTAGGAAATGCCTGGGTGCAGGCATCAGTTTGGAAGCGCCGATGGAATTTTGCTCAAGCAAGACAAAATAGGACTGACCCGTTAGGTGTGAGAATTGGCAGCCCAGCTGCACGGAAAATGTGGAGCTGGTGGAGGCCGTGGATGAAACAGAAGTTTCTCCGGTGCGCCAATCAATCCCTTCACACCTTTGTCAGTTTGTGCTGCCCACATAACTTCGGTGGGATATTCAAGCACGGGGGCTAAATATACATTTACAGGAAAATGTGATGCCATGTGATGTTCAGTGATGTCTCACTCAGGTCTGAACAGGTCCCTCGTTTCTAGGCTCTTCCATCCAGTTACTTCCCAAAATAACTGTGACCATGACAAAGGATGAAGTAGCAGAGGAGCTGGAAGAAATGAAAGAACATAGAAGAAGGAAAGAAATATCCTTTGTCATTCATTGGTTGCAATCACAGGAAAATGGACAGAGCTCCTTTTGTCTACCTGTGAGTCTCATGCCCAGATTCTTAGAGGCACCAAGAAGTATGGTGAAAGGCTGCAAGAAAGAGATGGAAAGGAGCTTGATTCCTTTTATTTCACTACATGCAACGATTGTACAGATCTGTGATTTGAGGGAAAGCCGGAAAACAAAAGAATCACCAAATCCAGGCCTGATACAAAACCAAAATACGCATTACTCTGACAAGTGACTGCAAATGGAGTGCCTTGTGAGTAAGCATTACACTCAAAACTGCTCCTATCTGCCATTCATTACTATGTCAAAACTGCTGATTTCTGGAGCAGTACTTCCTGTCATTCCTGTCAGTCCTGAGAAGCATCCAGAAATTTCAAAGTAAAGCTGAGTTTATTTTCTCTAGTGAGTGCAGCAGACTAAATTAAGTCTCCAGTGGATTTGCAGAGGAATAGCTTACTTGACATCTGTAAACGGCTTTATTGGTATTCAGAAGAATTAGAATCATCTCCTCTGCTTTTCAGCAAAATCCACAAGGCTATGAGGGAATAAATGTCACACCTTCCTCCCCCAAAAGCCAGCAGCTGATTTTGAACAAAACCCAGGAACAAATCTGCTGACAAAAATCTCAGTAAAGCTCAGGATATTTACATTTATAACTAGATTTGTGTCTGAAAACAGTAGCTACATTTCACTGAGGTGCACACTCCGTGTCCTGCCCCATGGACACTCAGCCTTCCACACAAGATCTGCACCACATCTGCATCAACTCAGACCTTGGCCCCTCTCTGGGACAGGGAAGATCATCACAATCTTGCCCAGCAGCCCATCAAGCCTGAGTCCTCTGCAACTCCACAGCACCCAAGTCAGAGGGATTTCATGACTCCATAGTTTCAGTGTTTGCTTTATCTAAAGAGAGGAACATCACTGGCTTTGACAATGACACCAGGCAGGAGGCTGGGAACATTTTTCTGCCACCCCTTTTTTACCCTTCATCCAGCACCTCACTGGGTTCTGGCATCAGAGCATCAAACTGCATCATCAGTTATTACACTTGACCCCTTCATTTTTAAAAGTCCAAAAAGGGCTTTTTTAAAAAAAAACATGAAGGGCTGTTGAAGTTTTTCAAGCTTAGCATCTGTGCCCATCAGCTCCTGTGTTTCTTTGTAATAACGTTATTAAAACTGTGTGTTTTGGTTCTGTGGATTTATTACCTTGGATGCTTTTCAAAGTCTTAATCTTGGGGGGTTTTGAGACCTTAAAATGTTAGAGTTTGGGTTAATCTTTTTGCCTTTTATATTCTCATCATTTTGGTGCACTAAAAACAAAGTATAAATAACTGGCTTTACTCCTATCTGCTCTGCCTAAAGTTTTGATAACTTAAATGCAGGCAAATTCTTCTTTGAAGCCAATTAAACTGGAGACTTTTGTAAAGAACAGGACATGAAGTGGAAAAAAACAGATATCACATATAAAATAATGTAGGATTCCATTCCTTTTACCAAAATAATAGCCTTGAATGGTCTGCTTTCACAAACAATTCAACTCCAGTGAAAGTGATATAAGTCAGCTGAAATCAGAGGAACAGCCCTGAACTTTGATTCACTGTTTTCCTCAAATAGTTTAAACTCTCAGCAACGTGTGATTTAATAAAGACAGAATGGAACTGTCTACCCTAGCTGCTACCAAGTAATTTAATACACCCTCTTCTCAGCTGTAGATAAACAGAAAATACCATGACAGGGCTACATCAGCTATGGAAATATTCACTTGAGAAGGAGGCTGCTCTTGAAAGTCCTTCTGAAATAAAGTGAGTGCCGTTGCTCCCATGAGCTCATCCTGGCCAGCTGCAGGGCCAGGAGGAGGTGTGGGATCAGCAGTGGGGACATGAGGGGGCTGCCAGGACACAGGGCTGTGTGACAGTGCTGACAGGCCAGGCAGGAGTGTGCCATCAGTTCCATTGGAAGAGCCTGTGGTTTAAGTACGCAGCTCAAAACATAGGAGGAGTATAAATAAAACAATACAAGAACTGAAGGAGCTGAAATATTAATATTTAGATATTTCCAAATTATTGATATGTGGTTTATCCCTCCATGTTTATTTGAAGCTCAACAGACTGCTAAAGAGCAAACTGACATGCCTTATTCCCAGGTTTTATGCCCAAGGCTGACTTACATGGGAATTGTGATGCCTCTCAGTCCTGCTGCTCAGTCAGTTCCAGGCTGGGGCAGAAAAACCTGGAATAAATCCAATTTTTTCCTCCTTCTGTGCTGGTATGGTTTTCAGAGGTGTACAGCAGTTATTTCTGTGTCTTTTGCATGAATACCATTTCAGAGGGTAACTGATGCAAGCAAAGGCTGGCTATAAGTTTACATTTAATATTCCAAGTATAAAACACTGCCTGCTCACATGCCCACTGTTAGAAATCAGACCTTAGGTGTTAAAAATGAAAGAGCCAACACCTTGGGGCAAACCCAACGATACCAGGAATAAGACATGAACTTTCTAGGAATTTCCAATTTGAAAATGCCAACAGTAACAGAAGGACTATTAAATACACCACACTTTCTCCCTTGCTGCTGCCTTTACTCAAAGAGAATTTCTGGAGGTATTAATTTGGAGAAAGGAAATTTAGTTTTAGGGTTTGAAAATTAAATTTGCATATTAGCTATAAGAATGTGCATACACAGGCATTTTGGTCAGCGACTCCAATAGTCATTTTATATTCCATTCAAAAGCATACTTTTCATATCGGAAATATTAAAAGCAAGAAATAAACTATTCTTTTTATTCTGGATTATGTCAGTGAAATGATTGATTTTTATGGACTCATGGTTGGTACAGGAAACATCAGAATCAATCCTTCATTTATTTTTTTTTTTTTCAGAATATACCTTTATTGAACAGTGGGCAAAACTACATATCTACAGTCATTTATTACACAAGTGTCAGAACTCATATGAGGCAATTCCTAGGAAATGGCACAGGACAGATAGGAGTTCTTCAAAGGACAGCTAAAAATAACCAGTAGGCAATCCCAACTGTGGTAATAAAATTGTACAGAAGATTCTTCAAAGAACAGTGTTATTAAAGGTTTCTCCTAAATGACCAGAAGCCAGACCTGGCCATTAAGACTGTAGTTATTATTGCTGAGATAATTAGCTCCTATAAAGCTTCTTGGAGTGTATGTAACTTCCTTTCTTCTAAGGAGAAATAATATTATTTCCTCTCAAAAATTAACTTCATTTGCCTTCTTTACATTAGGGCCAAAGTAAATATATAAGAAACCTTGGGGCCAAATAACGTTTTATATCACAAAAGAATACAAAGGCAAAAAAGGACCTCTATACTTTATTAGGGTTTTTTTAATATTTAAGATCATACAATTCATCATTTTCTCCTCATGGAGGAAGAGGTTCTAGATAAGCAGAGGGGGTAGAGGATGAAGAAGCATATTTTCTTCTTATGTAAGACATATTTAAAGACATTCTTTAGCTCTGAAGTTAAAAGAAAGCCCTTTTCATTAAAGGGCTGAGTCAGTAAGAAAGACATGAAGTTTTACTCAGATATTAGGACAGTACCTGGGATAGAGAAATTCTCCTCAGCCTCGATCCCTATTTTAAGTTCTATTTGTCCCTTTTAGCCTCTAAATACTGAAGATATGTAGGTACATATTTGCACACCCACTCAGGCATGATAATTTGAGGAAAAGAGGTATCAAACACTTGCAAGGTGAAATCACAACAGGAGCTTCTAAAACCAAAGTACCTCTGGATTGCAGAGGTTTAAAGGACTGTTAAGTCTGCTTCTAGAAGGCTGGAATTTCAGGTTTGGCTGCTAAGCCATGGTTTATCTGGATGCACACATCTTCTCTCTACTGGAAACGTTACTTCAGTGCCTAGGTGTTAAGCTGGCACTCAAGCCTTAAGAGAGACATTCTATTTCAGAGTCCTTTATTCAATTTTCCTTGTCCTTGTGTGAGGGTATTTCTCCATTTCAATCCCTCTAGGGCTGGTTCACCCAGGGTATTTGCCCTCCACACTCTCTGCTTGGAGAAGGCTGTCCAAGTCCCTGTCTCTGGCACATTCCTCCTCAACCACCTCCCAGCCGTTCAGGAACCTGAAATCAAGGAGAAACTTTTTGCCTGAATGTCACCAGAGGACAAGTAAAAAATGACATAGATATCAAGGGCGAGGAAAGGCAAAAATACTGGGGGAAGAGGGGTTAAGTCAAACTGCAGGGAAATGAGCAAGGCAATCACCTCTGACCACTCAGCTTTTCCTTTGGTGATCGATAGGCGACGCTTGAGGCTCTTCAGAGCAAGAACAAGCCTCAGTTTGTCCTTAATTTTAATTTCTCACCTCTCTCATATCTTTTAAAATCTATATTTGTAATATTTTTGTAAGGGGTGAGAGCAACAAACAGGCAATCAATGGATCATTAATCTCCAATCTTACTGTCAGGAAGGAAAATGGTCTTTTGACAGACTTAATTTAATTATTTTTATGGGAGACTTAAATATCATTAAGAGCATTATTTAGTAACAGGAAAACCCCAGGAGTGGAGGCACTGGAAGGCAAAACTGTTTTCACATGAGCATTCCTGACACTCTCTGAACAGGACTTGTACAGCCATTGCCACTTCACTTCCAGGGACAAAAATCACACCAGATGAAGGAAAAGAGAATGGGGTGCTTGAAAATGAAGCAGCAGAAAGTGGATGTAATTTACCAGCCATGTTACGAGTTTGTCTGCCTGATACCAAGCTAATTTGCTTCGGCTGGATGAATCCACGGGCTCATTTGTGTGGGTGTTCCAGGTGCTACAACTCTGTCTAAAAGCTCAGGTGCCTGTTGACACCCATGCATGTGCAGAAGACAACAAAGAATCTGGAAATTCTGGGTTGCTGGAAGTCCTGGAAACACAGAAGTGATGACATCCTCCAGTCTGCCAAGGGACTCCTGACATGGACACCCATATCTACATGCTCTGAACATGGTGAGGATGAAGAGGGTGGGGAAGGCACAAGGGCAGTGGGGAAGAGCAGCTGTATCCTGTTAGGATCTGGTGGCCAAGAGCTGAAAAGCAGAGACATAAAACAAGGAGTAATGTGAATGAACAAACCCTTCTGGAGGAACAAAGAAACCTCTGCCTGGGATCTGGCCCTTATAACAAATCTTTAATCCATAATGCTTGCCTCAGCTGTGTTCCAGAGCTGGGTTTATTGACCTAAAATTCTAGGCACATGCGAGAGCATTTAAGAGAGGCATGTGCTTCTTGTCACACTTATCTTTCAGAGCAGGAAAAGGAGGACAATTGGTTTCCCTCCATGTTTCAGTTTCAGCCAAAACCTGAAAGGAATAACAGGCTAGTATCGAGGTCTACGCCTTTAGGCAGTTTTTATGCTAGATAAAATTCAAACCAGAAACTGTCCTACCATAAAAACAAATGCAGAAAGATAAAAACTTTGTAGCAGAAAGTGGAAAATTAGGGTAATATACTGGATTTTCCTGTAGCTGTTTGAGTATCGGTAGGAAAGTCATGAACAGAAAGAAATTGAGCTGTAACATTTGGATCTGGATTGACTGCACTGAAAGTTTTCATTTGGGCCCCAAAATTCTGGGTTGTTAATAAAGGATAGTCTGAGACTGAGAAAAATCTCACACTGAAAGAATGCGAGATCAGGTCAGTGAGGGAACATTGCTTCACATGGCACAAAAGGTTGAATCTGGAGGCATTAACCAGTTCAAACAGAGCTGGAATAGGGCTGCAGTAACATCAAAGCCAAACCTCTCCTCCTCAAAACCAGTTGCCCTGCTGAAGCTTTCTGTTCACTATTTTTAATATGAAGAAACTGAGCTGAAATCCAGAGCTATGATGTTTGGTTTATCAATTTACTCTGCTTTACTCAACCTCATATGTCAGGAATCTCAGAGCATCACCAGGAGTACAGATGTCAGCAGTTGGCAGCCAGTGATTTCTGGCTGCTCAGAGGTCATTTTTCTCTTGGATTCCCCCTGTGAAAGGTTTCAAATTCACCATTAAACAATATCACATTTCATGCCTGCTTGCTACTTCAGGTCCAGGAACTAAATTTCTTCTGATCAGTGTAACAGTAAAAGCCACAGTGGCTGTTCTCTTTTTGATGCTGGATATTTCTAGGTATGACCACAGTGCCATAAACTGTTTGTACCTGTGATCAGATCACAAATTGTAAAATAGCCAACACAGCCTTCTATACACAAATGCATCAGAAAAAAGGAAAAAATGGAACAACACAGTTAATTTTTTAACAAACAGGAGAATAATTAAAAACATTTACTTAGATTTTAGATTTCATTTTGCCACAAGTTTTGTGGTGATTTTATTTTTGATAGCAAACACAGGGTTGCTGGATATTCCCAATGAAACCTTTTTCATCCCTGTATTATCACTTCATTACATTTATGTACTTGGAGCTTAGCTTAAATAGGCAGGATTGAACAGCAGTAATGGTACTCTCTGCTCCACATTTCAACCTAGCTACAAAGTTGGGACATTCTGGAAATGAAGGGAGTGAATCTGGCTTATGAGAGAAAAGGAAAGTTGGACCAAAAAAAAAAGTTATTTTGCTACACACTGAATAATTTGCAAAAGATGAGCATGTCAGGCCACAAACATGGAAAGAGAAATCCCTCAGAATGTTGAAAAGTCTTGCTTGTTCTCCTTTAATAGCAGGCAATGATAAGACAAGAACATGCACAAAAAATGTTAAACTTTGTTTTACAAAGGAAAAGGAAAACTGTGCTTTAGCAGATGCACTGTCTTTCCTAAAAAGTTGCTACTGGAAAATCCAGCCTTTTGAGACAATCCTACTGCATGTCAGTGCCACAAAAACAAGAAATATAAAATTAAAAAAATCTATTAAGTCAGCATGTACGTCTAAATATCAGGAACGACTCTCAGCTCCCAAAATGAAGTTCTTTTCATTCTGCAAATCTGTTAACAAACATGCATTGAGTGTACCAGAGGTCTGTGATGTCACCCAGACAGAAATGGACACTTTTCATCTGTTCTGGAGACATGTGGTAAAAGAGCAACATTATATTTTCAAAAGGTGGGATAATCCACAGTCACTTTTCTGACATTTAACCTATGAGCTCATCATGCAGATGAATTTAATAGTATGGGGCTATGAGCTGATCATTTGAGTTATTATTGCTGATGAACATATTCTACAATCAACAGTAATTAATCAGTTTCATTAAAAGAGTTAGTATACAGTTAGTTAGTATACAGTGGGTTTCACCTCCAATAAATCAAGCTGTATGAAAGCATAAACATGCAAGAGAATGTTTACAGATGGAAACTCTGACCTAAGGCTTTAAACAGGCTCAGACCACCGGAGTTTTGTCCTCTTAGGGTTCACATGCCCGATGCAAAGGGTTGCCTGCATGGCACTTGGGACTCTTCACAGCAAATGCCAGGAAAACCACCCTTGTGTCAGGAATCTCTAGCAATGAGAGTGACATTCAATGTGGCAATGATGTGCCTCATGTCAATGAGCAAAATTTTGGACTCCAAAGGCAGTGCTACTCAGTGGGTGCTAGGGATAAGCACTTGTGGGTGGTTACACAGACAAATGCCCACAATTCATTTCTCAGCAGCAGCATTCATTTCAGCAGATGCTTTTAACTGAAAGAACAACAACAAAAAGCAATGGAGCGTTTTTCCTACAGCTAGTTGCTGAACATTAGGGATGAATGGAGGAGGAAAATTGGGGTAAGGCCTGTAGCAATCAACTAAACTGAGCTGGTGAAGTCAGAATACACATTATTGCAGTGGGAAGGTGTTGCAGCAGCCCTCTTATTAGAAGGCAGAAATGAGCTGAGACACAGACTCCTTGTTTATCACAGCATGAAAAGGGTCCTGGTTTATTCCTCTTTACAGCTCAGCCATCCTGACTCCAACCATTCACTGACTCTGGCTGCAGCAGCTCCTGCTGGAGGTTTCCCTTGCAGCCTCTGACTGCTGGTTATTCCCTGCTGAACTCTGACTGCAGGGATCAGTGTGCAGACTGTGACTGCAGGCTTTTACCCAGCTAGACTGGGACCGCAGGTTCTAACAACAGACTCTGACCGCACACCCACATTGACCTCACAGCAGGGAGTCTCTGTCCTCCCACTTCTTCTTCTTCTTCCATCTTCTTTCTTCTTCATGATGACCTTCACCAGCTAACCCTCTCTCTTTTGTCACACTTATTTTTATTTGCTATAGTTGTGACTCATCAGGGATGAGGATGCATTGGGTAATTAACACAGCTGTTACTTATCAGGGGGCAAGGAAACCTGTATTCCTTTCTCCTACAGGGAAAGAGCTTCCATTCAAGCAACATGAAAGCAGTTTGCAATTTAAGAAACAAAAAATGCACAAAAGAGAAACAAAATGTTATGCTTTATATAACTTTTTGTTTCCTCAACTTCCCTTGCAGGGGAAGGGAATTAATGGTTCCAACTAACAATTCCAAAAAGCAATTAATACCCCTGAAGATAACAAGCTCAGCATATCAGTCCTTAAGCATTGCATTAATGGGAAGAGAGGGGGAAGGAGAGGTGAAGCAAAGCTAATGAGTCCTTTTACAACTTTACTTCAAAATGCCACAGGTGCATTTCAAGAAGGTAGATGTTTGCATTTCTCACTGGAGAATGGCTTATACAGCAAGTTTCAAGACACCCTTCCATCAAGACAAATCAAATACACAAATAAATATATAAGAAAAAAATATAAAATAATACAAAGAATTAAAATAAAATATATTAAAATAAAATATAAAATAAAATATATAAGTATATTTAAAATACTGTTAAAAAGAACAGAAATGGAAATTCCACAGATAGCAGGCTATCTCGGTGCAAAGTGAAAGTATTCTATATTCATTCATTCATTCATTCATTATGTAATGAGCGATTTTGTATGATCTTTTGTTTTCTCAGTGGGCCTTCTAACATAATCTATATTACATGGCTTTCTAATAATAATAATCTGTATTATAATATACTCTAATAATATTGTATGGGCTTTCTAATAATCATCACCTATATTATTACTTCATTGTAGAATCATTCCATGATTCTATAAGATGTTTTCTCAACCGCCCTTTCAGGCTGTTAATGTAAATTTTCACATCAAGTGTCTCACCCTGCCTCTAAATTCACACAAACCATTCCCACCAACTTTGGCTTAGGGTGGAAGTTGACCCAGACTTTGTGGATGAACAGCACTCCAGGAGAGGATGGCTACATCCAGGGGACTTGGAGAAGAGTGGAGAAGAGCCCTCCATGGGCTCTTGGAGACAAGTGCCACCAGCCATCCTCTCGCTGCCAATGGCAGAGCCAGCGGCACAGGCACCTGCCCACGCACAGCTGGCTGCAGTGCCAGAGGCAGTCCAAATCACCAGCTAATTTTTCTCCCCCTAGTCCATTTATAGAAACATAGATAGGTGATTACAGGGCCAGTAAAAGCAGTTTACATGTCTTTCATGGCTTTGGTTTTTAATGGAAATGGTATATTCTGCCATTTCAGCTGAAAAAGCTCAAACATTTACTTTGGAAAGAAATCATGAAGAGCCAGAGCTGCCACTGAAATACAACAAAGACAAACATTATTTTATGGTAATTAATTGATAAGGCAGATTTTAAAAGTTTAAAACAAGACAAAAAAACAGCCTTGCAAGCCTGAGGTAATTTTTACTTATTTCTCTGCCATGAATTACCTCTTTATCCTTTGCACAGAGAGAGAAAAAGTGGATTCCTTTTGGTGTCTGGCACAACACACACTTTATAAACACTGCTTTTTTACAGTCTCTTTAGCTCATTAAGGTATCAAAAGTCTCCCTCAGCTTCCTTCTGTGTAGGATGCTGGGCACTGTTGGACATGGGATGCTTGGCAGAGGCTTCAAGTGTTTTCCTTGCCAAACCTCTAATGCCAAGTTTGCCTTTGAAGTCTTTGCCTACTTGCCTGAGGACCACTCTGTCCCGTGGTAATCCCATTTCCAACCAAAAAGCTTAACCATGAAAAGGTTCTTTGACCCATCAAATTCTTGGAGGCAGAGATTTTGTAGCCATATGTCAAGGGAAAATAGTTCCCAACAATCTTTGATTAATCCGATACCTGTGTCGGGGAATGGGTGCGTGGCTGCTCTTCCAGCAGCTGTGGAAAACAGTTCTAAATCAGTTGCTGACATGAATTCCTTTGTTCCTTCTGATCGGAAAAAGGAGGGAGCAAGACAGCCAGGTTCATAGCTACACCCTAAAAATGTCTAGCAAGACTTTCATCACAGGGAGGCTCCTTTCTACAGTCACAACAGAGCATTGAAATGATGATATTGGAATCATGCTCACTGGACAAATATAGATTACAATTTGGAAATTTTTTTTTAATATTTTTCAAGAAAAGTCCTTTCATTAAGCTGTTAACAACTAAGTTTCAAATATTCCTGGCCTAGAAATGAGTAGTGGTACTTCATACTTTGCCAAAAACTGGAGGAAAGCAGTTGATCTTTGCATGTACTGTGAAGACAAGGTTTTTGAAAAGGTTTGTGCTTGAAACCCAACAGGAAACCCTTTGGTGATCCATACAAGGGACTGAAACACCATAATGTTGCCTGAACAAAACTCAAATGCCAGCTCATTACAAGGAAATTCATGTCAGGTGTGTCTACGGACCTACTCATGTTAAGAATGGTTCCTCTGGTGGTTTGTTCTGGAGATCTGGGCCACTGCTCATGTCAGACCCAAGGAATTGCCGTCTGGGAAGGGTGGACTGCAGTTATCCAAGGAAAAGGAAAGAAATGTGCTATCCTGTGGGACCTATCTGAAAGCCCTTAAATAGCATAATTGAACTTTTAACTAAAGACTGTTAAATTGAATTTATGAACTGATTATTCCTTCTCTATTCTGGTTGGCCTCCCATAGAAATTTTACCTGTTCTCCTCTAATCATCTCTACTTATTTCTTCTGAACCTTTCAGTTCATTAAAAAGCCATTTCATCCTTATTTTTTTTCTCTAACACTTTAGATCCCATTCTTTCTCCAACGTACAAGCCTAGTTTGATTTACTAAATATGAATATCCAGTTATTTTTATGCTTCTGGATAATCTCATATTGAAGCTTACTGAAGACCCATCCTGTTGCTGTGCAAGATTGTTGCACCTATATTTATGATTTTTACTTTCACAGTATTTGAAGGCCATTGCAAAAAATCACATTTGTAACAAATAAGAGTTATTCAGAATTACTGAACAATGAAAGGTAAAGACTCCACTGTTTTAAATCAGGAGATTTCCCTTGAATAAGCAAAAGATTTTGTGCACTGCCCCTTGATAGAGTTTGTCATGATTTTTTTTCCCCCAAGTGCTGAGTATGGAGCCTTTGGGTATTTGCTTTTTGAACATGGTCTGCATCTGAGGCCTCTAAAAATTTATTTTTTTAAAACTAAAACCTAAAGTTCCTGCTGATCAGGAGATCCCTTTCTTTCAGAACAGAACAAGAATTAGCAAACTTCTCTTTAAAGTTTTATGTCAGTAAAACTTGAAGAAATAGATTTAATTATTATTTATAGGAATGACATATTTCAAATGGAATTTCACCAAATTAAAGACCAAAGATTAATAAAAGTCACATGAAACTACATGAATCAAGAACATTTTGCTCTCCCAATCATAGAGGGGATAATAGAAAAATAACAATAGAAGAATAAGGGTTAAAATAAAAAATCCAAAGGTTTTGTTTGCTCTCAAATTAGTGCATAGATTGATGCACAAATTTGTATGAAACCATGAATATATATATACACACATATCTATATATATAGTGTCCTCAAAAGCTATGGGAAAGCTGTACTATAACAATTATGCTTCTCATGTAGCAGTTAACCTTTTTCTGTTTCACAGACAGTTAAACATGCAGTTACTCCTCAGTCATCACATTAACATTACTGTTCCTTCAGAGCTTTTTCTCTGGCTCCATACACTTCATGCTCTAGATACTGCAGCTCCCAGTACTTACAAATGATTTACACAGATTACACAATGCTTCATTTATGTATAAAAATTATACAAATGCACTGGAGTATGAATTGGCAAAACAGAGTCAGCTTTATGCAGTACATTTTCCAGTTTCCGTAGTATTTTCCTAATTCTGTCAAGTTAATTCATGTACTGCGAGACACTTGACTTTAAAACAGACTCTGATTGTTGCTTCAAGAGCATTATAATGAATGTTATTTGCTCCCCTTCATTATTATGTGTTCATAAATGCCAATAGTTATATTCCACCAAAGAAAAAATTCCTACCATAGGAGAACCCTTTTTCTTTCCCTCAGATCTGTGGGTTTTCCTTCAGGAAGACAAGCTTCATAAAACTTAACCATAAGATGGCACCAAGACATTCCATGGAATTTTGTACACTGATCCTGATGCCATTGCTGATACATATTTTTGTTCTCCAGTCATATCTTTTTTACCAATCCTTTCCTACTCTTCCATTTCACCTCCTACCAGACTGGGTTTTATATTGCTGCCAGATGGTATTTCAGTTTAAATCACTGAGCTAGCCAAAGATTTGACCATCCAGGTCATGCTGAAAAATACTGGAGGCTGTGGTTGGCTGGGATAAATAATCACTGGGAGAACTGCACCCCAGTATGCAAAGTAACTACCAGCAAAGGCCTTGGCAGCTGCCAGCCCTGAAAAGAAAAAAAAAATAAAAATTGGAAGCATATCCAAACTATTGTTAACAGAACCTGAATATTTTCCAGCTTTTCCTGAGCGTTTATTATAAAACTGAATATTTTCCTGAGTGATTGTTATAAAACTGACACGTCCCTGGGTACTTCTGCCCCTTCTTTCTCCTCTGGTACAGACAGGAGTGCCAGGATGCCCACCTGGCCACCTGAACAGCATCAGGACAAGAATATTTCTCTTTCTCCACAAGTTTGGCGTTTCCTGGCTGCTAAAGACCAGTGAAGCTCAGGGCTGGTGGTTTCACCACAGCTTTTGCCCCACCTTGTCATTAGCTGCCCCCTTCATTGGTCATTACTCCTTAGCTATGTTCAGTGGCTCCATCTGAAAAGCACCCTGGGAGCATTTTAAAGAATTATAGGAGTATTTTGATGAAAATATTAGCAATTACCCCCTTTTTTTTTTTTTTTTTTCTTTCCTCTCTCTCTAATGGGTGCTGTATGCTATTTGCACTTTTAGAGCAAAGGCTATTTCAACTTTTTTCCATTATATAATTCTCCCCCCCTCCCCTCGCCAATGGTTTATAACTGTGCAATAAAAATTCACTCAGTTTGAATCTTGGCAAACAAAGTTTCAAGTTGGAAAAAACGTCGCTAAAGCCAAGTTGGAGTTTAAAGAGTGTAAAATATGAAGGGGACTGAATTTTCTTAAATACATTTTTGTGCTTACACAAATGAAAAACAGATTAATTTTTTATATTTATTGAACTTTGATTGCCATACACAAAATAAGTTCACAGTTGAGGGTGTTTTTCTTGGTCCAAAAATACTGGCATGTTAGGTACATTATTTATTGTCAGACTATGAAAAGGAGAAAGGTGGTACCTAGGAAAAAAAATATAATCATATGATTAATTAACTTAAGCTTGAAATAAAGCTCATAATGTGAGGTTCTCCCCAGGTTGTTCACTTAAGTAATGAGGCAAAACGTTCATTTAAATGAAATGCAAACTATGTACCAGTCTCAAAAACTCTGGGGCCTATTTTAACACACCATGGATGATGTATCACATTTTTATCTGATTTTTATTCATCACTGTGATGCCTTCAAGGAATCTTCTGGAAGAAAATGCTCAGATGCATCTCTTGGTTGCATTAGAAAGACTTTTGAGATTGGTGACATAGAGTGAAAACATCCAACAGCTCTGGGAGAGTGCAACAGAACAGTCAAACAGCACTGTAACTAAAAGGAAACCTGAAATATTCCATGCTGTTCACAAAGCCTTACTTTGCTGCGACTAAACAAACCCCTCATCGATGCCATGCAAGGCAAATTAATTATTTTATCATTTTGATCTCAGTGAGGGAAGGTGCTGCTACCAGCAAAGCATCTCGAAGTGCCCAGAACTTTGTCATTCAGCTGTGTGAAACAGGTGAATGGTGTTTTCAAATCCAAGCAGATGAAAAAGAGTCTCAGTTTGAAAACACATGGAAGGTGTCTCATTTGATATCCTGTGTTCTGTAGATTTTTCTTGTTTAAGCACAAGGAGCTATGAGGTCTGGAACAATACCTGAAAAGATTTTAGCTGCAATAATTGCAAAAAAGTGCCAAACCAGGGGCTTAATTAGAGATGAAAAAACTATAAAGCTCTATTATAAAGCATTATTATAAAACTCTAAAGTTCTATTAATAACCTTCATATATGAAAACAAATGTGCCTGAGAAAGAATATGAGGAGAAACAGGAGCAGAAGACCAAGATCCAAAATGAATCCAGTGGTGACAGCTCCCATACCGAACTCCAGAAGTATTTCTCTTGTGAAAGATATTCTGACCTCTCCTCTGAGTTCAACAAGTTCTCGTTTGCCCAGTCAAATGCCAAAGACATAAAAGATTCCCTACCTGCTGATTTGCTCACCTTTATCAACTAGTTATATGTATCTGGTGATTAGATGATTCTTTTAATCAAAACATCTCACACTTGGGAAGCTGAAAAAGATTTCCTCAATGTAGTTTCATTATGTATTTCCTCCCCAAAACAATGCCCATGTAGAATTGCAAACTGGTTCTTAATGGTTAGAATGAAGGTCCAAGAGTCACAGTTTCTGATCTTTATTGCTAATGTTTCCACACAGTTGTTCTCTGGCTTTGGCAAGTAATTTACTTAGTTTCTCCTGATTTCTAACATTACATTGATGTAAGATGTATAATACATCTAATATATATTATGCAGTATATACTACACAATTTATAATAATAGAATAAATAAACACACAAGGTAGATGTTGTAAAGAACTCTGAAGACCTTCAGCTGAGATGCATAAATGACATAGTTAACAACCACAATTTCAGTAGCTCATCAGTGTGCTTCAATGCATTGTGTGCCACGGATAACAGAGAATTAAAGGAGTACAGTAAAATTTCTCAAGAGTTGTAATTTCATATAGACCTCTCATAGGTTTGGTTTAGTGTTTAGTGCACCAAGAATAAGCTGGTGGAATATAGTCTGTTCTTCTCTTCAGAGATTAGTATTCATGAGAAACTAAGAAATGTATTCCATTTTGTGCTGTTTCCCACAACAGTCTGACACAAAATATATTAGGAGAACTTTGGCAAGCGTGTAATATAATAAAATATTCGGTTTACAAAGCAGAAAGTGTGCCCCGTGCTCTTCCATAAATCTACTATAATAGGCACTTGTGGCAAAAAATACATTTCTGAACACATAGAAAACACAGATTACCGCATAATCATGATGTAATTGGTGGAAAGCCACCACGGCTGTTTTCTGCTGCGAGCCATATAAAAGCTTTTTGACTATTTTAAGTTCAGGGCAGAATGAAGTGAGAGGAAGCCTCCGCAGATTTGACTTTGCTGGAAGTCACATGAGCAAATGAAATGAGATCAAGTTGTAAAGTGGAGGCAAGCTGTGGCTGGAAAGATTTCCTCATGGCTGCTGCGTTGGTAAGCTCAGAGGAGAGCTGAAGCCATGTAGACCATTCCTGTGGAGTTAGTGAGCACATCACCCTCATTTTCTACCGTGCTGCACTCTTACATCAGGTTAATAAGGTAGAGATGGGGCTCCCTCACTCATCAGCACAGCAAAGGTAAGCCTGAAATGCCCCAAATGCCAGTGCACGAATTCCCAACAAGCCCTGTACATCTGGCTGTTTCTGTGACCAAACAAGGGGATTTCTTTCCAGGAAGAAGTATTGGAAATCACTCACAAATGTGCTGCATCGATCCAAAACATTTATAATCATTTGACTTTGGGTATTGGGCATATGATTTACATTTGCACTTGCACACAGGCAGACAGATCCTCCCCGTCTCCCTCTTTCTCTCGCACTTTCCTATAAAAGCAGTTGCTATTTCCTGACTGGATTCCTTCCAAATTTATGAACTAATTTAATTTGCCACTTTTTAACTCATTCCATCATCCCCACCACAAACCTTGACCAGATTAAAAAAAAATAAAAATTGAGATAGAAAAGCCCCATGGGATCAAAAAAATTGACAGGGAGGAAAACTGAATGGTCAGGGAGCCAAGTGTGTCAATGCTGGTGGATGAAACATATGGGACTACCAAAACTGTGCACCCTCTGTGCCACGTGCTTCTGCAGAGCCAAAGGTGTGAGCTAGGAATGACAAACTGCAAGTTTCCCTGTCTGAACCCAGTGTGGCACCTATGAGACATTGCTGATTTAGAGCCCCCAGTCAGCATATGCACACAACCTTCAGAGCTGCCTCCAGCCTCTCCAAGTGTGGTTCTGGAGAGGTGGATAAATCCCCCATCAGGAGACTGTCCATGCCCTTATGGGTTACTGCCACACTCCTGCATGAATATGTGGGAAATCCTGGGACTTCCTGGAGGTTTCCAGGTGCAGTGGGGAGGCAGAGGCACCCACACCTCTCTGGCAGGTGCCAGCATCCCCTGGGAGCAGTGAGGAAATGACAAGCAGAGTGTGACTGTCACAGCTGGGCTCCAGTGCCGGTGCAGAGTCAGCACAGCTGTGCGCTCCCCGCTCCCCACAGCCCAGCTGTGGGAGTGAAGGGTCCCAGCATCACCATGGAGGAAAGGTGTGTGTGCCTGCACTGAACAGACATTGTGCTTCTTCCCCAGGAGCTCTCAGAGCAGCCTGGAGCAGTCCTTCAGAGGGTGTGAGACATTTGGTACAAATTTTTCTCCTACCACCAAGAAGAAAATAACTCAGTTTCTAAGCTTTGACTGTGTAAAAACACCTCAAGAGAAAGATTTGAAATACCTTAATTAGATCAACCCAACTGCATCCTTTCCAGCTAGTGAAGGATCAGGATCCCTCATGCAGCAGATGTACAGTTTATGTGGCTCATCCACACAGCTTTTCATCACCTCCAGGGCTGCTGGTGCCAGCTCCTTCCCTGGGCAGCATGTTCCAAAGCTTGGTAATCCTTCCAGTGAGGTTTTTCCTAATATCCAATCTCAACCTTCCTGGTGCAGTTTGAGGCTATTTCCTCCTGTCTTGTCACTTGTCACTTGAAGGAAGAGACTGATCATCCCCTCCCAGAGAACTCTGGGACCCAATTAAAAGGATAGGATTTTGTTTCTCGGAGCTACTACAGCTCTGCACTGAGTCTTCTGCACAGTTAATGGCTTTGGGGTCAGGAGTGGAGTTACTTGGCATGCCACATGACAAATTCAAGATTTGCAGCTGAAGTGGCAAAAATAACTGATCCACCCAGCAGAAAGTGAGGCTCACATGAAATTATCCATGAGCCCCCACCAGGATGAGGCCAGGAAGGTGAGCATGGCTGTGAGGGGTAACAAGGGTTCTGATGTCCTGCCATGAGATTGTTTTGTATAAACAATCACTTGAGATTCATCTCTGCATGTTATCACTGCCAGTCTTGTCAGGAGCAGTGTCTGAACCACTACAGTGATGTTATACAGGACTTGCACATTTTCACAGTTCCAAAAATCCCCCTCTCCCACAAGGACAACTCCCAGAGGAACCAAGATTGTTGTCACAGTAAACCAAAAAGAAACCTAAACAAAACTCCCCAAATTGCTGCTGCCTTGTAACCAGAATTTCCCAGTGTTACCTATCATCACTGGGGATGGAGAAACACAAAAGTTTTTTCTTTTTCTTCTCCATATGGTGCTAAACAAAGCTGGGAATGGTCCCACCTCACCTGCTGAACATACATCCATCAGCCTCCCATCTGCATTAGCCTGACAAGCATGTTTATTCTTCTTAAAATTATGCTCTCTTTCTGTTTCTGTGAATTATTTTTATGAATTCAGACAGAGTGGGCATGTGAAATGTCTCAGGAAAGACAGTGCAGCTTCTCTGACTACACATTTTATTGCTTAGAATATTGGAACATGTTGGTGACAGTAGGAGCTTAGGAAAATGGCTTTCCACTCACTCAGGAGAAAAAGAATGCAGCTTTCAGTCAAATAAGGTCCTGACACCAATATAACTAAAAGCAAAAGCTTTGCTAATTGTTGACTATATTTTTTCAAAATCTTGATTAAGCTTTGTTCTCAGATCATCATCCATTGAATCCTAGGCCTGTGTAGGTTATCTAAGAAGGGAATTTCATATTCACTTGCAGGAAAACAAAAACAAGTGGAAATTTCATGACATCTGGACTGCCTGACTAACAAAAATGTACAAATCATTTTCTTCATTGTCTATCTGTAAATTTTAAACTCACTTAAAAGAGATCCTCTTTAGGGAAGTCATAGGAAGCTTACAGAATTTTCTGATTTGCTTTCATCTGGAATGCCTATCTGAAAAACAGACTAAATAAAAGCTCAGTAGAACCTCTAAATAATTCATTGGTTAGAAAAACTTGTCAGATAAGTTCGCTAATTAACCTCACTAACACTTTTGTCAAAAGAGTTATCTCTTTCTTACCCACATTGACATCCCTCTGCTTTAGCAACACATCATTCTTAAACTTGGAAAAGAAACCCCAGTTCTAAAATTTCTCTTCAATAAAGCAAAACCCACATATGTCTTAGGCACCTTTTCCAGTCACCAGCTCACAGTTGTCTGAGTCCACTGTAACCAAATCCTTTCACTAACCCAGTGCTCCTAGTTTAAATGTCATCATTGGGAAAAGTTTGATTTTATCCTTAGGAGGCAGATTCTAGAAACAAAGTAATTACAAAAAACATAGTGTTAAAGTAACATGTTAGTACAGTGCTATCATCTAACTGTTTCAAATTATACCTTGTACAACTGTGATGTAGAGAGGCACCTCCTGACAAATTTGTTAGAGTTTATTAATAATCATAACTGAATGCTCATTTGTACATAAGTACACAAAGCAGACAACCGTCTCCTTTCCCTCCACTTGCCAATGCCTTTCCAATACCTTGTCTCCAAAGGAAAGCCTCTATACACAGTATCTTCATATTGCTATAGGACTAATAAACCCTTTCTGCCAATGTTCACATGTAAATAAATTTAAACTAGATTCCACACATGTATGTCTCTCTTTGAAATGAAAACTGAGATTTATTCCTCTCCACTTTATGTTGAAACTGTTTTTTCTTTTTTTTTAAGTGATTTTTAATTGTGTCTAGAAACAATTCTGCTTGAAACATTTAAAGCACAAGGCTGTTTTCAATAGATTGACAGAAGCTTTGGGGGGAATTCTCTGCCTTTACTGAAGCCTGTTAGGGCTGGCAAAAGAAATTAGGAGCAGCTGCAAAAACTACTAATGCAAAAAGAGGCAATGCATCCTAAAATACGAAGTCAAATCCCCCTCAACTTGTCCAAGTTGAGAAGAGGCAGCAATTTACCCTCACCTCCTCCAGACCAGCTCTGAGAGAGGTGCGAGGGCACTGCAGTCACACGGGCCCAAGGGAGATGGGAGACACGAGGTTATAAAAGGGAATCATGATCACTTTTCTCTCCAGTCTGAGTATAGTCTCAAGGTGTTTGGTTACAGCAAAAAAAAACATGCCGAATCATCAGAAGGAGCAGACTATGATGAGAGCCATAAATCTATTTAGATTAACTGAAATTTTCACCATTTGGCTTCAAGTAGAAGAGCTAAATATTTTTTCTTGCAACTAATCTGTTTTGACGCTATGAAAAACATTTTCATTTCAATGAAGTTATTAAAGTCTTAGCACTTACTGTTTTGTAGTTAATATAGGAACCTTTTTCTCCCTGCCTGTTAGTTCCTGTGCAATAAATTTCTTTGCACAGGTCGGCTCTTCACTCTACTTCTCTTATTACTTCATTTAAGAGAATGATTTATTTTAAACCCCAAACCAAACATAGGATCGAAGAGTAGAGGTTAAGAAATGAAATAAAAAGAAAACAGACCTTCACCTTTCATTATGCTTGTCTTAAGTATCCGCTTTATTAAACTTACTCAGTGTTTAAGTCTGGTTTATTAAAAACCATCAGTGTTTAGCTTCTGCTATTTTTGAAGCAGTCTGCACTGCATAGTGTTTAATAAGCTGTCCAAATCCAGATTTTTGCTGTTGTTGTTTGAAAAGCAAACAAGTTTAGAATGCTCCAAGATATCCATTTGTATAATGCAGTTAGCAGTCACAAGAGCTTGACCAATAACATAGCAAGTTAATTTTATAAACTAAAATCTGAAGTGTGTTTATTACATCTTGTAGGGCTACTCATTAAAGATATAATCTGGTTCCCTATTGGAAATCTCAGCACAGATTGACACATCAGTGTTTAACCAGGCTCTTTACCCATATGAAAATCTCTTTACACTCTCAAGAACATGCAAAAAGTCACCTGTCAGAAGGAACCCGATTTTCTGTTCCAGTCGTAAAATCTCAGTTGGTGCATCAAGAATCACTTTAGAGTCAGCTGTACTTTACTATTTGTAACATATATAAAACATAATTATATATATATTTATATAGCACTGGTGCAATCTGTAGGAACTCTGTTAAGGATTTAGATGAGAGGAGGGTTGATGCACAGTGAATTTAGAAGCAGGATCCAGCCCCAGACACTACATTTAAAATATTACCTCTGAGCCATTGCTCTCATGTTGTCGACAGGGAATTGTGCCAAAATCAGGGACAAGATTTTGGTTCTCAAGTGTCTTTAGCTCTGAAGCAGTGTAATTGCATCATCTGCACAGTATCATCATTGTTACAAACAATAGGAATTAGGTATGAATCATGTGCATCACTTTTCTGGTACTGTCTTTCCCTGTTTCTTTGTATGACACAGTTTGGAAAGCTACAGCAAGAAACATCTTCACCCAGCCAGGAAAGTCCCATTTTCTCTGGGCCTTTTAAAATGAAAAGACTGCTTGAAACATGGTAAGAGCATCTCTATATGATACACTCAGTGTCAATCACAGTGAAACCTGTATCCACAGAAGCCAGACAGCTCCTCCTGCCCTGGACACCAGTCCCTCTGCAGCCACAAGGGAGGGACAGCGGTGTCACCAAGGACAGCATGATCCATGCACTGTCCTTTCCCGTAGGGAATGAAGCACAGCTCGCAGAGAGGCCGTTTCTCCCACCCTGTAAAAATATATTGGTGTTTTGCAAAAGCAAACAAAAAGCCCCAAACTTTGCTCCACATCAGAATGAAAAGTGGACATTTTTAAATTCCCAGTAGATAAGGCCGTGTTTGAGCAAACCCAAACTGCTGGACCTCACAAGTTGCCACAGAGCAGAGCTGTTGTTGCCCTTCAGTCAGCTCTAATTATGAATTAATTGAATGAATTTTTGCCTCAGACATTTCTGTGAACAGCCTGGAACTACAGAGTCACAGCCAAACATCTTCATTTTAAACGCTGCTCCTGCCTCTAAACTCAGACATATTGCACACCCCTTTTGGAGGGCCCTGGAAAGCAGGTAAATAACTCAAAATTTGTGGCTCTCCAGCTTACCCCAAATCTAATTGCTAGCACCTTATAGAAATAACAGTGCAGGGAAAGAAATGCAAGTGAGAGAGAAGACATAAAAACAAAGCTCTAGGAGGTTCCCATGTAAGGTCACCAGAAGAGTTGAGGGGGTTGTTTTTCTTCTCCCTTACAGAGGAGCCTAAATTTAATTTCTCTTCTCATTTTCTACTTTACTCCACTCTTTTCCTCTCAATCTCCGTCCTACTCCTCCTCCTTTCTTCTCCTCCAGTCTGAAATTCCATTCCCAGCCATATGTTTCTCATTGTGATCCACCTTCCATTTTTGGTCATACAGCAGAATGTGGTTTGAAGATCCAAGAAAGTCAGAGCGTGTTGACACAAGGACGTTGGATTCTAGGTTTTGTCAACACCGAGCTGAAGAGCTTTGGGCCTTGAATCAATTTTAGCCTCCTTGACCAAGGAAACCCTGCAGAGAGTCAGACTAAGATCAACGAGAACAGATTTCCAAGTGAACAGAGCCATATAAGTATATCTTGCACTGCAGGGGAGTGGTTTTTATTTTCCCTATGATCTGCCCTTGCTCCAATATTAAATTCAAACACTCAATTTTGCTTGGCATGCAGCTCTTTGCAATGAGACCCTAAAGTTTTGTTGTAGGTGATATACAGTAAGGAGAGCCCTAAGACAAACTAGAATTTCAAACATCATTTCTTCTAGAAATTGATATAAACAACAAACCCAAAACTACTCCAAGGTCTCACTGTGATCGGTTCCAAAAGCAAGTGATGGAGAGTCCCACTCTTTTCCCAGATGACCTGGGGGATTTCCTGCTAAATTACTGTGCTCCCAGACGTCTGGCCATGTGAAGTGGGTCCACCAGCTAAAAGTCCATCCCTGACCTTGGGCTTCAACTAAAAACATGTGTATAAGGCTGGGTGATGGAAGAGAGTATAAGGGAAGGAGAATTAAACTGATGTTGACATTATTTGAAATGCACTTTAATTCATGCTCTGCCAGATAGCTGAAGATTAATCTCAAACTGTTTATTTTAATGTATCGTATTTCTGACTTGCAGCTAGCTATCAGTTGGTATAATATAAGCTTTAATTTTGGCACCAACGAGTCATCATTGTGTTTACATTTTCACTCACACTTTCTTTGGTTTTATCATAAGCAATTTCATGATTTAATGGCCCTTACTTTCCTGAATAAGAACTGGTGTAGTTAATTTTTGGTGATGGGAGAGAGACTTTTTATAAACTACCTATTTTCCTTGTGTAGTTGCTTGTAACAACAAGGTCTTGAAAGATCCCTTAGTTACAAGGCCATTTCTGAGGGAAAATGAAACAGAGGATAATCTGTTTTTAAATTCTGGGTTAAGGATCGGGCTGATCTGAATAAATGGGGAAAGTTTTAGTCATTTTTCTAGCTAACACTCCAAACTCCACATTGAAAATATCATGGTTTCATTGCGCTCAAACAGAGCTATATTATAATCCAGAAATAACCAGGAAAATGCTGTCAATATAAAATCGATAGCAACTAGAAAAATAAACTAGATATTTTGCTGAACGGAGTGGCTCTAGCACAACCTAGTCTGGGGCAGAGCTTGGATTAATTTACTTGATCCAAGTATTTTTAACCACTTAAAGATGTTGCTTCTTCAAATTAATGTAAACTTAGGCAGACACTTGCAGATCCTGATGGCCATGGACAGGAAATGCTCTCTGGATGTGTAGGCAAGAGTTGCATTCCCATCTTCCCTAGGATAGGACCGGATTCTTGCTCCCTTCCTCCTGCCAAAGGACAAGCTCAACTCCATACTGAATTTACAGCTGGTGGTCTGGTTTTAGGATCTGTGGCAGGTTTCCAAGATGACATAGTGGGGTGCACAGATGCCTCTAATGAGCAGCAGTGACACGTCTGGGAGGAATTTTTATAAAACACATGGATATAAAGCTCAAGGATTCCTGTTTTACATGAGGCAGCGCAGTCTGAAGAGTCAGCCTTTGTAACAGAGTAATGCCGAATAGTCCCGAGCTATGCTCCAAGTATTTCCACTTGCAAAACACTGCAAGACCTCACAAGTGTGGAGACACACAAGCAGGAGGCAAAATACATCATGACTTCTAGCCAGATTTCTTAGCTTGAGAAAATTTCCCAGTGAGAGAAAGTTCCTCTGATTTCTGGAGAAATTCAAACAGGAACCATACATCTTGAAGATGCATAAAGCTGTGAAAGTAAATACAAGATTTTTGTACCTATATCTGCAGATTTTGTACTCTTGGGACAGAATTTGCATATAGCCTCTGTGGGAGAAAATGAACTGTGGAGGGCTAGCAAAAACAGAGAATAAGAAATTATAAAGAAGGCAATAAAAAGAACAGAATAGGAGACAAGTCCTAGACCTCACACAGCCTCTGTTAAACAATGGGGAGAAAATCTTCCAGGAATTCAGTAAGACCTGAGAAGAAATAGAGGGACTGCTGGAACAAATGGCTGCTGGCTCCAGTTCCACTGAATGACCTTGACTGTGCACATTAGAGCTAGCTGTTACATCAGGCACTGAAATAGAGAACAGACCATAAAAACTCTGAACATTTCCTCCCATAAGATTCCTTTGTTATAGGACTCTTTTGTAGCATTTAGTAATAATTTCCTCTCTGACAAATGTTCTTGTGCAAATTATAATGCCATTATGTTCTGATGCGAGCTTTTCCCTCGTTTCTTAGTTAATTCATCTTTATGGAAGTTCTTCAGCTGCCAGCCAGTACTGGAAAGTTATTAATTCCAAGTGACTTTAATAACGCATGGGAGCTGAGGAGAAGCTTAGCAAACTCTCAAAATATTTCTTTACCAACACTTAACCGAATATTATATTTGTCCTCTAATTTCTTTTTCTTTGCTGGAAAACCTTCACCTGGATCTCTGTCATGGTCCATGGTTTTTTCAGCTCTGACAAGGTGGGTTGCCAGGAGGAAGCACAGGAAAGATGGGGAGCAACTCACCTCTTTATTCCCCATTTACATGGTTGATCATAGTTTCTGTAAAGTCTCTCCTCTGCTCCTTTCTGCACAAAATGCAGATTTTGTTACACACAGAGCAGAGCCAGGGAAGTCAGGCAAGTGAGGAACAGAGCTGCTCAGACAATTCCTTCCTGTGTGCTTGGCCACAGCCAGCCACCAAGGCAAAGGTGTTTCAAGACAGCGTGGACTTATTGCTCAACCATTAATCCTCTTCTGGTTGTCTACATTTTCTCCCTCTGTACTCAGGTATGTCCAGAAGCCCTAACACATTCCCTAAGCTGCACTTTAGTGGTGCCAAAACCTTCATAAATTACCATTCTCTCTCCTTCACTAGCAGATAACTAGTGCTCAGTCTGATTAAAAACTTGGCAAAAGATGTAAAATGGCTGATGCACCAGAAAGGTTGACCTTGGGGATCCATCCAATGCTCACAGAAAAAGGTGGTTAAAAGATGTTTATAAAGTAATTTGTAGGAAACTCAGATTGCAGGAGGTACTACATTTTTGCTTTAGTGATAATCAGTACCTGGCAGCCACTCAGCTGATCAAGAAGAAAGATACTCTTTTCTTTTGGACAACCTCAGAGGAACCCCACAAATGGGAGCTTACTCATCCTAAAAATTTTCTTCTAGGGAAGGGAATATTTCACCCTTTTGTAACTTTCCAAAAGGATTCTTCTGACTGGCTGTGAAAATCAGCATGATCTCTCTTTTCTTCTGTTTAGCTTTGTTCAAGTTTAACACAAACAGCTTAAATTCTGTGTGGTTACTGGAACAAAATATACTGCCAAGGACTGAAACTATTAAATCTTTTATCTGTTCTTCATGGATATCACATGCCCAGACAAATTAGACTGTTAATAACAGTCTGAGCTTAATATTTTCCCCATTAAAAGGGAATTCCTTGTGATAACAATTGCAAAGATGAACCTCTCCACAGTGACTTTATATTATTTTTTTTCTCAATGAGGCTAATGAAACAGATTCATAAAGCTGAATATTTTAAGTGTGGCAAGACATAGGCATTGGCAGTGATGCTGAGTTTAGAAGCTTCACAGTTTTCACATCATAAAATTATGTATATTCTTTTTAAGAAGCTGTTTAAACCATGGGATAGTTTTGGTAAAATTCAAGTAAAAATACAGTATCTAAATGACCAATCTTGACAAGGAAACCAGGAAGAGAGAGGGAGGAAACTGAAACAAGAAAGCTTGAAATAAAATAGGTGCAAGGCACTGGAAAACATTATGAGAAGTTCATATGGAATACCAAAAGCTCAAAGTTTGCCTCTCAGCTGAATTATAGCTCCGCCTGACTGACTAAAGACAGCTTCTGCATACAATTATCCCTTGACTACTGTTTGTAAGACATTAGCAAGATCTTGAAAACCTAAAAGAAAAAAAATTGCCTTTAACATTTTCTCTATTAAACAAGCTAATTATTCAGATTCTTTTTAATACCCATCACTCCAGCCAACAAACCAACTTGGTTTTGCTGTGTTATTTGTGCAGACATGAAAGCCATCATAGCCTTACAAAAAGCTATAGCCCTTGATCATCAGTCACACCACAGCTGAGTAATAGCCTGACACACTGATCTCTTCTTTCCTCACTCCAAACTGTGATAATAAAGGACCATCTTGTTCCTTGCTGTTCCTCTTTTTGTGCCAGGAAAAAAAGTCTGCCATCTAACCTGCTCTCTGCTGGCAATCCAAGAGTGGAACAGACATTTTCCTAGCAGGAAAGCTGTCATTTTTGATAATGAATAATCAAAGTGTAAATCTGACTGCTCTGAACCCACAGCCAAACAGAAAGTCTCTTTATGGTATTTTCTGTGTTACATAAAAGAACTCAGGCAAACCTCAAATGTATTTACAAGTATCCTGAAATCTTGTGTCACCCAAGGTTGTCTGTCATTGTGGTGTCAGCTCTTGCCTTATGAATTTTATCACATCACTGCACTGTCAGAAAATCATTCCAGCATGCTGATCCATCCCTCCATGAGGTCAGGGGAAAAAATCCCTGGTGTTTGGCCCCCCAGAGGAGAAAGGGACGGAGCATCAGCCTGCTGATGAAGAAGAGACGAAACTTCCCCCTCTTGCCCCAAACCACACCAACATCTGGAGCCCTGCCAGTGACCCCTGTGCCAAACAGGACATATTTTGAAAACCTGAGCTCTGCCTTTCAATGGTGAAGTTGCTGACTTGGATCATTTCAGACTGAGCTTTAGGATATCTGGAGCAGAGAGAATATCTGCTGCCCTTGTTTAATTTTGTAGCATTTGGGGTCTTTTGTACTAGAGCTTTAACTTTATAGCGTTTAACATTTATAATTTAATATTTATAGGGTGTTTCATTAATATTTCTCAAAGACCACCTACCTTTGCTTGCATAAATTGGTATGACATTCATTAGCCTTTCCTAAAACAGTGAAAAAAATCAAGGAGTGAAATTGCATGAAATCACGGCTAAGTTACTACCTATCCACAGAATTACACTTTCCTAAAGAAAAGTGTGCTTACCAGAGTAAACTCTAATTCCTTTTGAGAAAAACTGGTAAGAACAACAAAAGAGATTGATGTAAATATTTTAATAGCAGCAGTATTGTTGCAGCTGTAACAGTCTAAAGGCATAGGAATCACCAGCAAGAAGATGCAATATTTTTTTATTAGATTGATTGACACAGCAGTAAAACACTGGAAAATAATGGACAAAGCTGAGAGGAAAAAGAAAACCCAGAAATATGGTAAATCAAACATAGATGTCCCCATGCTTCATAAAGGATATCTTCAGACAGAGCTCCATGGAGGCTGCCAACACCATGAGGTTTCATCCCTGCTGGAGTTCAGATACTGCATGGAACATGGGACAGCAGGGACCCAACTAAATACAGCTGTACCTGGGCAGGCTTATCAGCTTAAAAGAATCATATTGATATGTCTGTTAGAGGAGGTTATACATCACCAGGGGCAGGGCAATGAACTCCAGGGAACTGGCTAAGAGATGTCACTCAATATGATTTGTTCTCCTGGAATTTTATTTATGACTGCTGTACTTAAAAGCACACTGAAGTGCTGGCCAAAGCAAGACTTAAATTTAAATTTGGATTAACCCTGACTAAAGTTTATCCTGAAGAGGACGAATTTGTATTTATATCCAAGGCTCAAGTAAACTGTTTTCTCTCTCATCCTATTACTGCACTTGACTTGAGCCCTGTGGAAAAAAATTGAAGTTTACTCCTCTACTAAGGAAGGAAAAAGATTTGAAATGATTTACAACCAGACAGTCCTGTTAACTTGTAATAAAATGTAGGTGCTTATTACTGACATAAAATTTAAAACCTGAAACTCAGATAAAAAACGCTATGGGCATATCCAACAGCTCAAGCAGTTTGTACATTAAATCAAGAGGGCACACTACAAAACAGTGGCCAACATCAAGATTCAGTGTGGAAGAAAATGGTGATGAGGGATCACTAGTCTGTCAAAAAACATCTATCTTTGAGTTCAGTTGGCCTTTCCTTCCTATATATGACTCCAGCAGGACTCAGCTTCCAGTTCCCAGGAGTTTTCCATTAAGTTTGAGGTACATAAACCTAAACACTTACTTACAATATCAAATCAGAGGTGTGTAAAAACAAAACCCCCAACTTTCAGTCAGTCACACATTCAAAACAATTTGTTAATTTCACTGTCTCTACCTATATGCACAGACTCAAAACCCCTGCCCCATTTAACAAAATTATACTGGCACAGATTCATGGGTGCTTCTACATTTCTGCCTTTAATTCTGGGGAAGATGACAGAAGAAACAAAAGAAGATAAAAGAGTATCCTCCTTTCAAAGAGGCAAATGAAAGAAATGCCTCTGAGTACCGGGATTAATTTAACCCTAATTGTTTGAAATGCTCTTCCCAAGCATCACGTTGTCCCTAAAGAAACAAACGGAATTGGGATGCTGCCCTGAAGCACATTGTTTTCCAGCTTACAAAACCAGAAGTTATTGAATGCAATTGAATGTGTAACTGGTCACCAGGAAGACAATGGAAACCTAAAACCAGGCTAGAAATGGGGAATTCAGCTGGGGATTTCCCCAACCACCCATTTCCATACAAGATGGGAAGCTTCAGAAAGTTTTTTGTTAAAATATAGGCTAGATTTGGCTTCAGTGTAAAGAATTATTTTAAAAACATTGTCCTACATTTCTTGTTGAATCTGTGAAGATTGTGTCAAATAAAAGCAGTGCCCAGGAATTTACCACACCTCTAGGAATACCAGGTGCTAATGGGTATTGAGATCAAGGCATCTTTTCAGACTACTTGACACCATGAGAGCTGAGAAATGGTAGAATGTTAAGTTTCTGATTTTTTTTTTTTTTTAATAGCTTTGGTTTTGTTTGGGGGGTTTTTCAAGCTGAACAGAGAGAATAGAAAAAATATTGTTAGAGATGGAAATAAAACATTTCCCTCTGAAGGAGAATATTCAAGTACCATATCTGACAGAACCATTTAGATTCATATTTTTTTGTGTGTTGCAGTGGTCACTCTGTGGGAGAAAAATGAGTTTTATGCTTTGCCAGATCATCACAAGTTTTAAAGTTTTTCTCAAAAAGGAGTGTATAACAATAAGAGACTTCATTCTTTTCTCTCCCTTGTCTCAATAAGTTTAGGTAAATCACAAGTTTTCTTGTTTTATTATAGCCTAGTATATCAGGGGAGGGAAAACAACAGAGGATAACCAAAAAAACATTTCATTTTTGTATACACAGATGAGTTTATGTTTCAGCTGTAATATACATTAATGTAGTTTCTGTGGAGCAACATATTAACAGAACTTTTCTAAGTCTTTTCTGTCAAATAACTACAGCTGTAGCAACTTTAGGTTTTATTGTTCATGACTATGCAAAATATGACTGACCATCCGATAAATCTTCCTTTCTAAACTTCTGAGTTACAAAAGAAATGGTTTAACTCTGTTACCTTCCTCTTTCCTACTGAATGTGTTATAAAATGCTTAAAACTGAATTACTGTGTAAATTCTCAAGCTGAAGTTTTTATGTAAACAGTCCACACACAATTTATAGCATTCTTGTTTGTGTAACATTCTAGCTTATTGGCATTTGTCCTATGAATATACTGTTTTGGAAATTAGGCACTAGGGTTATAAAACATTGTTTTCCCAGTACACCATTTTAAGAAAAAAGAAATAATAAAAATCAGCCTTGAAAGACTTGTCTGGTAAAATATTTTAAATTTAAAGATCAGGGTGAATATGTACTTTCATGAGGCAAGGAAAGAGTAGCTCATTATTAGAGTAATGACCTCTGCAATTGTTCATGTGGCTTTGGGACAGGAATGGATATTATTCATAACAGAGACCTTGGAAGGGCTGACCAGCTCATACTGACAGCAAGAATAGCCATGACCTGAATAAACAGATTCCAAGGCAGAAAAAAAAAATGGGTGGTATTGAAGGAATCATCCTCAGGGTGCTCCCTGTGAAAAGCAGAAAGTTTCTTCATTCATATAATCACAACTTTTTTCTTGTTTAATCCCTCAATTGTTATTTCTTTGTCTTCCCTCAAGTGTATCCCAGGCCCCAGAAAGATGAAAAATACCAGCAGACAGCCACACCCTCCCTCAGCAGCAGAAGGTTGAAAGGGAATAAAAGGAGAAGCCCCTATACTAACTCAAACCTGGACAAAAAGTGATAGGAATGAAATTATTCCATAGACACAGAATAACGGGGACTCATTTTTGTTCTGTGAGGTTGAGATTTGGCTACAGACTCCAACTGGACTGACAAGAGGTAATGTTTTATCTTCCCAGTATACTAAAAACACATGTATCAGACTTAAAAGCACACAAATCAATTCCAAAACCCAAGCTAAATAGTGGATGAAAAAGAAGTAAATGAGGGAAAACAGTAAAACAAAGGCTAAACTAAAGTTTACAGTAATCATACAGGTCATTGCTATGTAAAAATAATTTGTCAGTTTCAAAGTCATATCAACCTCATGATTATGAATACAAAGTTTTAAAATAGCAATGATGTAGTATCTCTAATTTCCAGTTGTTGGTTGTTTATTATCTTGCATTTGACTTCTGCTTTAAGTGCTCAGTACGTTCTTGATTCTGCAACAACAGCAAAATAAACAGAGAGACTTTCTCATTCTTTGCTGATTCCTTCCCATCTCTGCACTCCACCGAAGATGGAAGATGTCAATTTGGATATAGTGTTTTCCTCCAGAGAATATAAATTTCATCAGGACCTTAGAGGAGCCTATAAAACAACGAAACCATTGAAACATGTCATTCTCCAGATCCCCACTAATGCCATGTAACTTAACTCAGGCAGAATCCAAGTGGTGCTACAAGTCATGGGCTGAACAGAGGCTTCTTATACCCCCTTGGCTTCAGTGACACTCCACCATCTGCACAAGGCTGAGAAGGAGCAGGATTTAATTAGGAGTGCAGCAGACATGGAGCTGGCATTACAAAAGCATTCAAGCCCCAGGCTTCCTTCGATCACCTTTTCCCCCTCCAAATCTAAGCCTTATGTCTTGAACTTCCCAAATGCACTGACACTGCATTTTCCATATCTGATAGCCTATTGTGGTCTCTTCACACAACTGCTTACCTGAAGATCATAGGGGAGAGCTGCCAACAGGGTGCCACGTGAATGAAAGAGAATTCCATGATGATGTAATGAAGGAATTATTACAGACAGGCAGAGGAAGGAGAGTGTGTTTTAGATCATTACCCCACAACAGTAATTTGCGCTCCCTCCCAGGTTTCATGCTACAGTTCAGTAAGAAAACCTTGATAACACCAACAGACTACATGTAAACAACAAGTAAGCCTTGGAAAATAAAGTAGACTCTTTACAGAATAACAGCCTGCTTCTGATCCCAATAGTGAGGGAAGAATGTTTTGTGTTGTACCCCAAATCAGAATTTGTTTGGGATTAGGTCTGAACCTTCAGTTTTAATCCCAGCCTAGTTTAGCCTGCTGCATCCATTTGCATTCAAAATGGATGGTACTTGGTGCTCTTAAACATTTCCTCGAACTTCTCCAGCCTCTATTGATCAATGATTTATTGCACCACTACTGGCTGGGTGTTCACATCTATCTGGTATTTTGAGTGGTGAAACATTAACTACCTTCTCAGCAAACCAGAGCCATCAAAGTGTCCCCAGTACTAAATTACTCTAGGAAGACACTTAGAGTATCACCATCAGACCCCTTTTTGCAGTCTACCATATCCATAAATTCTCATTTCTCCCTGGATCTCTTGGGTTTTCTCCTACACTGTGACCATCACCTTCCACCACTTTCAGTGTGCCTTGTGCCTGTAGCATGGAGCAACTGGGTCTCAGCTCTAGAAAGAAGTTGTCTCATGCTCTCAGATAATTCTCACCTTGAGCTAAGCCTGGCCTACTGTGGCCTGACTTTCTTGTCTCTGCCTTCACTTTCCTGCGTAAAACACATTCTTCAGCTCATTCTCTTAATAAATATCGAGAAACACTTAATGGTTTGGGTTGGATGGGACCTTCAGGATCATCTTCTTCCACCCCCCTGCCATGGGCAGGAGCACCTTCTTCTAGGCCAGGTTCCTCAGGGCCCCATCCAGCCTGGTCTTGGATACTTCCAGGGATGGGGCATCCACAGCTTCTCTGGGCATTCTTTCAAATGTGAGCTTTGAAGGACTGTCTTTAAAAACCCTTTCCCAGCAGGCTGGGGATTAGGCACAGGAGGAAGGCAGACAGACAGCAGCACGCCAGGCAGGGCCCAGCACAGCTTTCTGCTCCCTTGCTCTGATGAGCAGGAGTGTTACAGACATCTGCTCAAAGGCTCCTGCCTGAACAGAGAGCCACAAACTGGGTTTTTCTCTCTTTCAAAGTCAGCTGTTCTTACTGAATCCAGACTTCACGGCCTTATGCTCTTTGTGAACTTTCTGACTGATGTGATGAGGCAATGTGGTGCCTTCTCTGTTCGCCTCTCAGAGCTTAACGTCTGAATAAGCAAATTGAAGCAGTCTTCATTCTTCCCAAACATCAGACAAAATTATATCACTGCAGCCCATGTATAAACAGATTTCTTAAATCTTTTCAGAAATTAATCACCATCAGTAAACACTTAATTTCCTTCCTCTAGGAAAGCCCTCTATCTCAGACTATGCTATTTGCAAGAGGAAAGGCAGCCAAACATTTTGTTGGGTTTAGTTTTTTGTTCTGTTTTGTCTACCCAAAGGGTATCCGGATGGTTTGCTCCCTCCCAGCTCAGGAATAGCAGCTCTGGCGACCACCACATCCCCCAGCAGCAGATTAGACACAGCCAGTGCTCCTGCTGCAGCAGCACATCGCTGCCTCCGTGGCCTGACTCCTCAGGCAGCCTTCAAGATGATGGCTTTGAGACAAGTGTCTGATGTGCTTGTAAACTCCTGCCCCAGAGAGTCAAGTGCAGGGCCTCATCAGCACCTTTGTTTGAATTGATAAAGACACGCCAACCTTGGCAGCTAAGATTAAAAACAAGCTTAGCTTAAGTCAGGCACCATGAAAGACCACATTCATGCTTCCCTTCAAATATCACCTTGTCCAAGTTACAGAGGTAAAAATCCTTTTATTTTAACCTGTTATTAAAAAAAAAAAAAGGTCTGGAAGAGAAGAAAGAAAGGAGAAAATCTGCTGGATTTCAAGAGAATTCCTAGAGTGGAGACAAGCAAGAGATGCATATATGTAAAGAAGAAATAATAATAATAATAATAATAATAATAATAATAATTTAATAATGATATCAACAACAACAATAATAAAGCCTCATTCTTTATAACATGTTAAGCATGAGCCTCTCCCTTCTGAGGTCCTCCTGGCTTGGAGCATCAGAATCTCCATGGAGCTGCACCTTTTTGACACTCCTCAGAAGAGCCACTGTCCTTCATCACCCCTCCCCTCCCATCCTGATGGGCTGCAGGTGTCTCTTCTCCCTGCAACAGGCAGTTGCTGCAAGGGGAATTTTTCTGGGAAGCACTCCTTTTTTTTAACCCTGCCTCTGCCAGATCCTCCTGTAAAGGATTTGATGCACCACTTCCTTAGAAGCCACGTACAGCACTAAAAAGGGAGGCAGAAATGGCAGGCAAGTACCTTTCAGGGTTTGTGCTGCTCTCCTCAGTAGCAAGGCCACAAAACAGCAAAAATTACCAAAAAAATACCCCTTTTAACTGAAAGGGGGTGGGCTTAGATTAGATATTTGGAAGAAATTCTTTATTGTGAGGCTCCAGAAGTTTGTCCAGAGAAGCTGGGGATGCCCCATTTCTGGAAGTGATCAAGGCCAAGGTTGGACAGGGCTTGGAACAACATGGTCTGCTCCCTTGGGACACTCAGGAATGGTAAGGTCCAGCTGGATGCCAGCAGGATTTATCTCTGTCCACCTCTAACTTTATGGACTGGTTCTAAATTTGGCAGTGCCACATGCCATCACTTGGGCATATCTGACTAGGACTCAGAGGCCTTTATTCATTAAGGTGCAAAGCTGTTTCCATCCTGTTACAATTCCTAGGTTTGGGCTGGCTCCTACAGGGGTGAATAAAGCCAAGGTATTTTTAATTTAGAGAAATAAGGCAGCTGTGCCCACTTTCCCTTTCCTCAATTAACTGAGGAGCTCCCATCCAGCTTATGAAACACCTAGACAAATTTATTCTTCTCCTTTCCTGACTCTGGAAACAGCCTTTTTTGGTAACACCCAGCACTCCAGACCTGGTTCCTCACAGTCAGCAGTGATGGTACAATTGATGACAAACAGTCAGGAGTCATCTGAACATGTATATCACCAGGCATCTCAATTCACACATCCCAATATTCTTCCCACAGTCCCATAAACTCAGCAGAAGTTTATCTGACAGCAATGCTTTCACACTGAGCCACTGGAAATCAGAACAGAACAAGGCCCTTCCAATTTACATGAAATTAATTATACCACCAGAGGATGGAATGTAGCTCCATGAGGCAGGTGTCATGCCTGGAGGGTAGATCAAGGCAATTCAATCCCTTAATCCAGTGATTATTTTTATAGTATTCAAAATTTATATGGAGAACTATGCTGAAACAGCAGGTCCTGACTGGATATAAGAGAAAATCAGTGTGTTTTATTAGGACTGGAGTGACTGGTCATGCTTGTGAGCATCATTTCAAGTGTATTGGGAATTTAGGCCTGGAGTCTTGGCTTAATACAAACCAATGCAATTTACAGTCTCTGAAAATTAAATGAAATTTTCAAAACTCTACTCATGGTGGGTTAAAAATCCACAATGCCTTTTTTTTTTTTTTTTTTTTTTTTTTGTAAGGGAAGTGCCTTTACAGAACGGGGCTCTTGGCAATAGTATTTCTCTGCAGGTTTGGTGTGTGTTTGGTCTGAAGTAATTTGGGAGATCATGCAGCCCACAGCAAAGTCCTTGCCACTTGTTTGTGCCTTTGCTGTGCTGCACAAGTGCTCCAGGACCCGTGGAGAAGGAGTAAAAGGATGAAAATCAGTATTGCCTTGAGGGGTCTGCCCAGGCTGTGGAACTCATTCTTAATATAAACCCCAATGCCTTTGGAATTGCAGGGAATGGGAGCAAACTCTGGGAAGTTTGGCTAGGGCTGATTCTTCATGTAGTTTCCTCCCACTCTCATCCAAATCAGGAGAGTGGAGAGCAGGAGAAACCTCTGAAATATAAGCATAGAAATTCCCATACTGAATCAGAGTAGTGATCCACAGTATCCTTTCTCTCAGAAGAGAGACCTCAAAATGAGAATAAAAGTGGAAGAAAGGTTCCCATGGAAAACACTATGAATAGTTAGTTTATCTCACAAAGCATGAAGATCTCTTATTCTTTTTCTCTTTTCATTCCCACAGTGCTGTTTAATCCTGCACATTACAGACGAGAATGTAAATAAATGTCTCAATTCCTGTTAGATCCTTTATATAGGGTAATGACTTCTGAGAATGACATTCACACATTTCTTACAACCTGCCAATACACATAAGAGTGTGTTTGTGTGTGCATATTTTCTAAGTTTTTAAAGTGGTGTCATTGTGTTCTGTAGAGTCTGTTAAATAAGCCAAAAGAAACAGAAATAGCAGCAATCAGCTTTTTAAGGCTAGAATAGGAAAAAACACCATCGATATATAAATTTGGAAAACAAGGGGAAAGGATTTTCCGCTTTATGATATTATTTACAGAGCCATACACCTTGGAGGGAATATAAATATTAATACCACTCTTTCAGCAGTAAAATACCTCTCTATTTACCATTCCTCTGGTGATTGATCAGCCATGTCTTCCTGCACTATTTTAAAACTTGGGTACAGTGGACACAGCTAGAGCTGCAGAAAATTACCTGCATTTACTTTTCAACTCTCAAATTCTTAAGAAGAAAAGTAGGAATTTAGGTGGGCTCTTTCTCAACACCCCTAAGGGAGCACAACACCCAGATGTCTGTTTCTGAATAGATATCCCTGGCTGGAGAGAATTCCTGCCTGCTATTCCTGAGCAGTGGCTGAAGCCTGGCACATCAGCATATTATCAGTTTAATAGTATTTCAAGGCCTACTTTCCCTAAGGTTTTGGGAGGATTGTTACTGAAAAATCCTTTGCCAGGTTAAATATTTGTGTTTGGCTTTGTGAGGCCAGAGACCCAATTTGCTAATGTTTTATACTGATCCAACTCCCATAACCAAACAGAGATTAGATTGGGACACCCTCACAGAAATATCACTAAAAATTTTCTGGTGTTCTGTTTTCTTCTGTTATCTTTAAGGATCACTTTTCCCATACAAATGAAAGCTACCAAAAAAAAAAAAATTAAAAAAAAAATCAAAAAAACACTAGAGTTTGCTGTGCTTGAATAATTCCTATAGAATGAGCATCCATCAGAGAGCTCTGATGGGACTGGCAACAGTCACTGCTCTCCGCCCACTGGGAAGTTAATGCCAGATGAAAACTTCTCTTTATCCAAAACTCAGATGTTCAGTTAAATCATTACATATGTACTTTATATTACCTATTACACACGACACAAAATATTTGTCTGATTTTAATTAGACCTGTGTTATTTGACCATCAGGGGGAAAGCAGAATGAGATCAGAGGACAAAAAAAGAACAGGTAGCATTTAAGCAACATCAGAGTGTGGCTGTGCTGTGGCTGAAGTGTCTGTCACAGTGGCAGTGTAAAGGTCCACCCATAATATCTTCCAGCAATGTTTACATTAAATTTATTTGCTGTAAAGAAGCAACAGTTAAAAAAAACCCCAACCCACAAACACCAAAACACCAAAAAAACCCACCAAAAAACCAACAAAAAAACCCCCCTACCCAACTGCTTTTAAAATGGAGCTGGTTGCAGCAGCCCTGTCATTAAAAGGCAGAAATAAGCCCAGACACAGACTCCTTGTTTATCACAGCATGAAAAGGGTCCTGGTTTATTCCTCTTTACAGCTCAGCCATCCTGACTCCAACCATTCACTGACTCTGGCTGCAGCAGCTCCTGCTGGAGGTTTCCCTTGCAGCCTCTGGCTGCTGGTTATTCCCTGCTGAACTCTGACTACAGGGATCAGTGTGCAGACTGTGACTGCAGGCTTTTCCCCAGCTAGACTGGGACTGCAGGGATCAGTGTGCGGACTGGGACTGCAGGCTTTTACCCAGCTAGACTGGGACTGCAGGGATCAGTGTGCAGACTGTGACTGCAGGCTTTTTCCCAGCTAGACTGTGACTGCAGGTTCCACCAACAGGCTCTGACTGTACATCCACAGTGACCTCACAGCAGGGATGCTCTCTCCTCAGGATACTTCTTTGTCATGATATATTGATAACCCAACCTTATGACACCCCATCCCACAGTTTGAGAAGGTCCCATAGCCCAGCTTTGCCAAAATCAATGTGCTCGCTAAACTGCAGCACGAAAAAAAATTGCCACATACCTTTTCTGATTGCCAGGTGTTCAAACCATCCAGCAGCAACTAATTTTCTGGAACCAGGCATGGATTATTGAAATTTTATTAGTATATTTTTATGTTGTGAATTAATTGCTTATTCAGTATCTTCCATGAGGGAAACACCTTTCTTTTTGTTTGTACTGCTCCAGTGCCTTGTCTTCCAAATCAGCAGGACACAGCTAGGATGAATTTACTTAACAGTAAGCAATTTTCAGTGGAATTTCAGCCTATTCTGAAGTTGACATGCACAGAGACTTTCATCCAATGATTGCCAAATTTATCTCATCCAACAACTGCAAACTCCTGATTTTCAACTATCAGAAAAATATGTTCCCAGATTTTCCTGTGTACTTCAGTGATTCCCCCTAAATTGGATGTAGGACGTGCTTTCCTTTTCCCCTACAGGTTACAGTCACTTTTATTCTATTTAGAACTGAAGTGGTGACCTGCAATTAAGAGCTAAACAACAAAGGATTATTTTTGTTAGGCTCAAGATTCACAGATAATTGTTTTCCACTGATCTGTGGAAAGCCTCAATGGAAGATGAGCTGACTGGGAAGGAAGTGCATTAGCATGAGGAGCATTAGGACTGTTGACAACTTTTGTCTCTTCTCTCCTACTCTCTCACTCTTTTTCCACTTGCTTTAAAGCTCCTTCTGCAGAAGATCAAAGCAGCTGAAGTGATGTTAATGGGTTGGGCCACAATTTAAAAAAAAAACATGAAAACTTTACTTTGTTTGTTTGTTTGTTTCCTCTCAGAAGAGTGCCCAGCTGAAGATATATTTGACACTATTAGCAGAAATTCCTTCTGCTTTCCTAGCAAACCCACTTTAATATTTGTGAGATGGCCACAAAACACCTCATTACACAATATCCTTGATCCTATTGCAAAGTAGGTAGTACAAAGCAGGGACTTTCCACAGGATTAAAGTAACATCGGAGACATAAGGTGATGCCTTAAGTTTTAGCTTTCATGTTTTTCAGATTCTGTGCTGCCTAGGGGTGTAGTTCTGAGCCTCATATTAAGTGTCAGTAAGCTCATAGAGTAGGTAGACAAAAAAAATCCTTTCCCAGACAGATATCAAGGACAAAGAGTACAACTTTCAGGCCCAAAAGCATAAACAAGGGTGGACTGAAGAGAGAAAACAAGAAGGATGGGACCTCATAACCTGAAGTTGTAATTGGACAATTAAATCCCAATATGCAAATGGATCAAAACTTATAAAAGTGTGAGACCTTGTGACTGGTTGTCCATTTTGTGACCACTTTGGGTCCACCTTGGGTGTAGCCCTGGCCAGGCTCTTGTACTGCCCAACGTGTGTCCTTAAAGGCCTTTCAATTAATACCTACTTTATTCTCTAGCTCTGTCCAGTCTCTGTTCCAGGACAGCCTATCCAAGGCATCAAAGGAGCTGGTGTCCAAACCCATCTGTAACCCTCCATCCCCAGAGCCCCTCCACCAGGAACAGCCAGACCAAAGCCTAGCTCTGATTTCCTGCTTTTTTTTCTTCATTCCTTATTAAGCTGTAGGTCATCAGGTGGTGTTTCTCATGTCTAACTTTGATGGACAAAGCCAAGCCTGGGAAGAGAAGCAGGGCTGAGTGGAGCAGGGAAAGCGCTCGGGGTCAGGACATGTATTAGGAACAGCTGGATCGCACACGCGGGGCAGGCTAAGAGTGAGCTCATGCAGCTGAGCCTGGGGGAAGGCAGCTCTGAGGCTGCCCAAAATGCCACTGCAAACAAACCTTCTCCAGTCCCAGCTGAATCACAGCTGTGTGCGTGGAGACTGCGGTGGAAATACAAGTGAATACACCAACATGAGTGATTTTGGTCATGAAATCACTGCAGCATCTCTGAATTCCCCTTCCAGGGCAGAACACCTCAGCACTGCACCCAGATCTGCTGCACGTGCAGTGGGTAAACCTTCGAGTGATTTGTCAAAGGTTTAGGGTTTACATTTGTTTATAGAAATGGGTAAATGCTGGAAAGTTGGGAAATTCTTTCCAGTCTTATCTGAAACATCATAAACTTCCTTAAAAGGTAAGTTTGGGATTACACTTTCATGACGGATTCCTGGGACTTTGAAGATCTTATTCTGCTTGGAAAAGTCCAACAGCTTCAGGCCTTAATGAAACATGGCCTTTCTCACTGTATTTTCAAGCATTTTCAATAAGTTCAAGTAATTTCAAGTAATGCTGTCATGCCAGAACCTTAAATCACTGCAAGTGGTCAAGAAGCAAACCCATGCTTGTTCACAGTGTATATACATAAAGGTAAATGTGCAGTTACTTGGTTTTAGAACATGTCTGCCTGTTAAGCAAAAGCAGATTTTAAAAATAAAATATTAAGTTTTGGTATTCTGGTTTTAAAACATTTATCACTTCTTTTTTCCTTCAAATTACCCATTTTCTTCCAATAACATGGAAAGGGTAAAATTGAATGAGCAAAACAGCAGATTTTACCTGTAGCATAACTAAACATTTCTGAATTACATTCATAGCTCCACTACTGTAACTCTATTTTTATTCCACTCTTAATTTTTAAATCAGATTCTGCTCCTGGTTACCTCTGAGCACGTCTGAGATAGCATAGCCTGAGACAGAACTATAGAGGGACAGATTTAAACCCAGTAGAGCCCACACTGTGAAAATTTGGCTGCCAGCTGAGAGATTTTGGAGCTGCCATGGAGCTGCTCAGCTTGCTGTGACACACTGACTCTATCAGGTTTCAGCTCTTCTGCCTCCTCAGATTCTGCTGATCTCTCTGATTAAAATGCAATCATTGTAACTGACGTATCAGAAAAAAGAAAAACACCAAAAAACAAGGGAAAAAAAAGGAATGGCAAAACGTCAGTAATGTTTGGTCATGTTTAACTGGTACTGACTGAGGGAAGTCAATGAATCTCTGCAGAGTAAACGCTGTAGTGAAAGAAACACTGTAGGGAGAAACTCAGCCTCTGTCACTTTAAATGTTATTAATTATGAGCACAAGCTTGGCTGCAGAGTGAAGATGCCATTTGGAGGAACAGGGCTTGCAGGAGCAGCAGTGCAGTTTGTGCATAGCAGAGAGACTAAAACAAGTACAAATAACCATGGCAATGCCAGCCTTCAGCACCTTCATCACAAACTTCATCAGCAAAATGCACTTAGCTGAAGCAACAGTTTTTCTTGTGGGTAGAAGACCCCTCAAAGCACAGATTAATTCCACTGATGAACCTTCCTCACCTCAGTGGAAAAGGAATTCTGTGCTTGATGGTGATGCCCAGCAAACCAGGGGAGTTTGGGATGATGCAAAATGTGTGGGTGCTTTGCTTCTCTTTTGAGGGCAGGGTAACCTGGTGGTGCTGGACAGTGCTACCAGGCAGCCCAGCAAAGCACAGCATTTTCCAGGCTATTTTCACAGGATGTCACACAACTGTAGACAAAAAAAAAAAAAANAAAAAAAAAAAAAAAAAAAAAAAAAAAAAAAAGGTTTTCAGTACATCTTGCATCTGATTCTGAGCTCAGTTATCCGAGCATCAATCAGAAATAACTCCCATGAAGCCAATGGAGTCCCACTAATTTAAAACTAATGAGAACAGAGCCTTGAGCTGAGTTCTCCCTCTGCCTTATTTTCTGCCAGTTACTGCCTTCCATTGGGGCATATTTTTCCTTATGAGGCTACAAGCCTGAGGTGGATTTCATACACCAGCAGTGCTGGGTTTTGTCTCTGTCACTGAGAGCACCAGTGTGGCTCTGAAGCCATGGCCCCATCACTCCTGCCCACTGCACCAAGGTACTCTCAGCCAGGGGATACCTGGAAATGGATGCTCTCAGCCAGGGGACACCTGGAAACAGATGCTATGAGCTGGGAAGCATCTAGAAGTCAATACCACCTCACACCATCTGGATAACTCAGCCTAAGAAGAAAACCTGCAAACACATTTCCCAAAGCACTGAGGTCTGGGTAGGCAGAAGATTGTTCCCTTCACTCAGTGCCAATATCAGCTTGTCTCTCTGAAAAGGATTTTTTCACTTCTGTTTGCATTTCAAGATGGCAGAAATGCAAAGCACTTTGAGATGATTTTAGCTTGATTATCTTCCTCCCTTCTGAAAAATGCAACCTAGTGTTCTGTGGCCTGACACGATGCCAACAGATGCAACATGGGTTAAAAAAAAAAAAAAAAAAAGGAGAAAAGAGAGGAGAAAGTCACAAAAAACAAGGGAAAATGGGAAAGAAAGGGACCATCTGAACAAACTCACTGCAGTTTGCTAGTTCCTCGAGAGACAAAAACAGCTTCAGCAAATACTATTTGGGATGGTTCAGTGCTGTTTTCTCTCACCAGCATTTTGTGGAATGACTCTAGCAGAGCTTTACTGGTCAGACTGTCAATATATACAATGCTAATACAATAATAAACATCCAGAGTCATGACTCCAGAGCCAGGCTGTTGATAGAGGAAAGCTTTGGAAACACAATGGTTTACTGAGGGTAGTTCCCCTTCCCCCCAGTCCCAGCAAGCTTATTTATTTTTTCAGGGTCTTCTTATCATGGAATATTAAAAACAACCCTTTCCCTCCAAATAAAAGAACCACCCAGCAACACAAAGAGGAGTGTTCTTGTAAAGACAATGTGCAGATAGCAAGAATAATATTGCTATTTTTTCTGCTTTAAGGTCGAGTGTTTGCTCCCACTTAATCCATAATAAGTCTATCTTTATTTCAATGAACTCATTCACCATATAAATGCCAGCAGACTCTTCCAACAGTATTTATGGAAATAAGCCACTTTGACAATGCTCTGCTATGCTTCCTGTTATTATGAAAGCAAAGTAAAGCAATTAGGTCTTGATAACTCCATACTCTGGAATCACTGGATGCTGAGTTAGGGGTTTTTTATTTTATAGAAAGTTTAACCAGGAACAATATAACTGGTAAAACATGGAAGAGCCTTGCTTTATGAACAAAGCTGTGGGTGCCCCATTCCTGGAAGTGTCCAAGGCCAGGCTGGATGGGGCTCTGAGCAAGCTGGTCTAGTGAAAAGTGTCCCTGCCTATGGCAGAGGGTTGGAACAAGATGATCTTTAAGGTGCCTCCCAGCCCAAACCCTTCTGTGATTCTCTGCAGGGTCCATGTGGACACAGCACAGGGTTCATGTGGGGCTGCACTGAGAGGGTTATATTTTATTTTGGCTGTCCCTCCATCAGCACTTTGGTAAGTGCTGTGTGTTCTCCAAAGTTTTTCCTAGATTTATGGCTTCTGGCTGTAATTGATCATCCATATATAGAGCACATAAACTGCTAAAAGAAGTGTGATATTAACACAGGGGAAAAGTCATCCCAGGCCAGGAAAGACTGAACAACAACATGTAGATATAAATTACCCCAGTCCTATGCAGTCTGTGGAACTAGGAAATGGGCCTAAATGCTACCCACATATCACTGCTTATATCCATGATTTGGAGGATAATGCTTTGAGGAGAAACCAGAAAGATATCCCAAAAGGGCCTCGTAGCCTGAGTTCTTCTAGATGAAACCTGCTCTGGCAAAGGCTTCTACATCCTCCTGATGCATTACTAAGACGAGACTCAAGTGAGGAAGCTTTGCTAGTTTTTTAAGTGTCAGGAGCTAGTGATTCCCTTTGCTTTGGGAACAGAATTTTCAGAAAGAATGTATCACTTTTTGAGGAGAGGAGAGGAGAGGAGAGGAGAGGAGAGGAGAGGTGGTACTTTTAAAAA
>VWYP01011698.1:81244-214226 GCA_013400435.1 Pycnonotus jocosus
AGGAGAGGAGAGGAGAGGAACCACAGCTGGTGTCTTCAGAGGAAAAAGAAAACAGAGTGGCAAGTCTGCAGTGGGGAACTCCTTAAAAGGGTCTTTCATGTGGTTCTGCATCATACAAACTCCTTTATTGAGCTATTTCAGCATTTTTGGTTAGTGGGTGACCAGGTCATTATGGTGTAAAACATAGCTTATACATTTTTTTTCTCTTTGTTCTTTATTCTTGACCCCAAATCCCCACGGGCCCTGGGGAAAGCTAATTAGATGTGTTAATGAAGGTTACTGCAGTATTTTTGCGCAGAACTTGAAGAGGGGAAAGTTTCAGTGCTATAAGATGCATCCTACTGCTCAACCCAATACCACTTCTTGTGTGCTTCCACTTCGGCCTATGAACTTTTGTAGGTTCTCTTACACCAGGGAAGATGTCTCAGCACCTATATTCACCTATAAATACCATCATGGGAATGCATCTCTGTTTTCTGTGCCCAGGAGCCTGGGTTTGTGATGGGGGTCAGAGCTGCTGCCCACTGCAAAGACCCGCAGCAGTGCCCACTGCAGCACATCCCAGAGAGGCAGACCTTGGTAGAACAGGCACTGGTCTGTGGAATAATCAGAGGCAGGCCTGGGTAAGGCAGGGGCTGGTTAGTGGAATAATCAGAATCTCCATTAAGGTAAAAAGGCAATGGCATTTGGATGTTTTTTAAAAAAAAATACAAGTTCTCCTCTGCCTGTTTTGCACGTGCATGTTGTCTTCGTGCACACAAACCTGGAGCACAGTGTTTGACTGAGCTTTTTTTATTGCAGCTGCTTATGGAGGAATAGCACCAAATGAAAAGCATCACTCAAAGACACCCATTAGCCTGTTCTGCAAGGCTGAGAGCCCAAAAGAGACATTTGCTAAGTACTGTGTGTCTTTCAGCACAGGCCTGGTGGAAACATTAAAACCAGGATCAGCAGCTGCCATAAACACGTGCTCCTTAAAGCATCCCAAGACAAGCAGTGTGTTTGCTGTCACTCCCAATGCTGGAAGTCCTTCCACAGACACCATTTTTGGGATAGCAGACAACTCATAACTTCAGGAACATCGTGTGGTACCCTGTGCTGAGTGAGATCCCTGTGGAATCTGAGTGTGTGTGTCCCTCTGTGCCCATTAGACAGTGTCAGTATCACGCAGCAGCCTCACCTCTGCTTTATTTCTCCTTGTTCTGCTCAGCAGGTTCCGCTCTCCCACTAATGGAACCTGCTTCTTCCCTCCAACCTGGCACCCCCTACACTGCTCTGAGGTCAGATATGGCTCTGGGCATTCCCAGGTCTGCTCTAGTCTGTGAGCTCCACTAAACACCCAGGGTCACACAAACAGCCAGGTTTGATTCTCTCCTGCTTGAGCTGCTCCTGGAAAGCCAGCTGGGAAATGGGGATGTGGTCATGTAAATCAGCTCCACGTGGGCTGTAAACACCAAAGTCCTGCGTTGGCTCCAATGCATCACAGAGGGTCCTGACAGCCATACTCAAAATGTCAGGGATAACCTAAAACACCTGACTGCTTGATGGAACCGCTAAACATTTGGGATCAACATCATTTGGAAATGACCAGATTTTATGAGAATGACAGAACATCCTCAAAACATAGCAGGGCCTTACCAGATCCTCAGCAGCAGGAGACCTCACAACTTGGCTTGTGTTTATTGTGTTATTATTATTACCTTTATTATTACTCCTATTAATTTTATTACTATTACCTTTATTATTATTCCCTTTAATTCTGTGGTGAGCAAGCCGGTTTGGAGTTCTAGTTTAACATGTCCAGCTGAAGAGCTGCAAGGTGATCCCCAAGCCCCAGGAGCACCCAGTTGCACTCTGAAGGGCCATTTCCTTGCTATAAATGCCAGAAATCAGGAATAAAGAGGAAGGAATTTGTCCTACCGCAGCCGCTCCCAGGGCAGCAATCTTCAGTGATGTATGGAGTGGAAAATATGTCAAAGCAGTTTAGCAGGAACGAAAAAAAATCATGATGAAGAGAAGGGCAGCTGAGTGACAAAAGAGTCATGAAGCAAACATCCAACCACAAATAATTTGTTGGTTTTATTTGTTCACATTATCCTGCTGACACGGCATGTTCTCCCCTCTCGCCGTATCGGCACTGAGGCCTGGCAGACTCGGAGGCTGCTCACTCCAGAACAAAACTGATCATAGTCCACAGGCAGCTCCTTGTGTGTCACTCATGTCTACACCTGAGACCAGCATGACCAAGGAAAAGGGACCCCAGGATGAAGTAAAAAGATGAAACAAAAGAGATCTGTGTGCTGGTTGACTATTTTAGCAGCAAATTTGGCCTAGAAGAAAGGAAAGCAAAAGGAAAGGATCATGCTGTAAGCTGCACCCTGGTGCCTCCTCCAAGGTAGACAAGGATTTCTCTCCTCCACTTGGGTTATGTCAGTAGGGAAGGTCATCTGCAAGTCTTGTGTGACCCTCCCAATCACTTCCTAATCCTCAATAAGCAGAGGAAAAGTGCACTAGAACCAAGAGAAAGTAAAACACAATAGAGCAGTTAAGACCATGAAGGGCCACTTAGAAGGAATCTTAAAAATTTTGTTCCACAGAACCCTTAAGTGTTTAAGGAAATGTAAAGGACCCCTTGAAAACATTAGGTTGCCTGCTGCTTTTTGTTTAGCAATCTCCATCCAGCCGTCACAGGAAAGATACACAGGCTCTTGGACGTTTCCCTAACAGTTCTCATTTTAGGTAATGTAAATAACATTTTTTACATTAACATCTTATTTATGTAGGATCTTCTGTCTCAGCAGATGTCCTACAGCTGTAGGTGTATAAAATACAAAGCAGGGGTGGGGGCGGCAGGGGAGGATTAATCTCTTCCTTGTAGTCAGGCAGCTGAGAAGGCAATCCATGGTGCTGTGGAAATGTTATCAGCTAATAGCACACAAGTTGGATATCAGGCCACAGCTGACTGAAAGACAGTTTGTCTCATTCCTTGATGTCCTACATATTATCTTTTTAAGTCAAAGATGTAGAAGAAGTGTAATTATTTTTGGAGAAGCAATTTCTATTTTTAGGTAGAAGAGGGTAGGTAGAACAGGATCACAGAACCACAGAACAGTTTGGGCTGGAAGGGGCCTTGAAGATCATCTCATTCCAATCCCCCTGCCATGGAACACCTTCCCCTATCCCAGTCTGCTCTGAGCCCCAGCCAACCTGGCCTTGGACACTTCCAGGGATGGGGCAGCCACGGTTTCTCTGGGCAACCTGTGCCAGGGCCTCACCACCCTCACAGGGAAGGATTTTTTCCTACTAATGCAGATGTCTGCAGACATCTGCAACTACTCACAGATGTCTGTGCTGCTGTTCCTAGCTAACAACAGAGAACCAGCTCTTCAGCTGCTATAAACCAGCCAAGTGCCCCTGTTTTCAGCAAAAAGAGGCAGTTTTACACCAGGACTAAAAACCTCTCAGAGCAAAAAACACCGTGAGGTAGTTAGACCCACAAATTTGCACAATTTAATCCTATTAAAACCATTTATCAAACGCAGATTTTAGCTTCACAACCTGTTGCTTTTTGTTCAGGAACCCCACAGTTCTGCCCATTGCCTTTGTTTTCCAGGCACTATAAAATCTGCAGATTTCTTTTCCACCAAGGGAATGTCTCCTGCCAAAGGGCAGGGAAGTGCTGATCAGACAAATTGGAAAATGTTCCCCTACTTGTCATACCACAGCTTTTCTCTTGTCACTGACATTTTCCAGATTAAAAACTCTCAGTGCTCTACAAGATTCATTTTTAAGTGTATAAGTGTAAAAAAAACCCACCTAAAAAACATTTCAAAACTAACTACAGAGAAACTCTATTAGAAATCCAGGACACGATGTACTGCATGAGCAGAACAGTTAGATATGTACATGCCTGGCTATTTCATGGATGGAAAAAGAAAAATTGACCCAATTACAGACTTGTCATACTTCACTTCTCTCTTCTGAGTATTGAATGTCACTTAGACCAAAGCAAACAGCCAAGCTCATTTCCCGTGACAAACATCCAGGGACATCCTAAAGTCAAAACAGAATCAACCAAAATGAGAAGGCAGAGGAAACTTTGACAAAGCTTCAGAACCTCGTCAGATGCAATTATTCAGTGAGTGCACTCAGATCAATGAAAAAGAAGGGCACCCTTTGCCACAGAAAGCACTGAAAAGTTTGATGGGGATGCTATTTGCAGCATTAGTTCCATAAAAACTGCTCTTGGTTTTAATGCTAAGAACCGGTGAATACAACCAACACTGAGAAAACCAAATGGGGGACAGAACAACAAACAGCAACAGAATTTCTGGAAACGGCAGGAAAAGGGTCAAAGTGAATAATATCCCTCATCATAAACTCCTTCCTCACTGTAATTAAAAACTTCAATCAAAAATCAGTTCTGTTGAAGTAACAACAATATTTCTTACCTCTTTCACACAATTTGAGCTGCAAACTATTTTGAGGGGGAAAAAAGGATCAAATCCCTAAACATAACAAGATTAGAAAAGCTCCAAGTGACACCCATACTTAGGGCATGATTTTTCCCCCACTGGAATGGAATTTTCTAATAAAACTAAGGCTATGAGTTCCAAGCATCACTGGCACTTACCAGGAATGACCTCCCTCAGGAGCAGCAGAGAGCAATTGTCATCCTCAGGGACCTATTTGTTCCATCAGGATCTCTTTTCTACTTGTGCTTTGAGTGATTGGATGGTGCTGTAAATGCAGGCAGGGCACTGGAGACTCTGTGGGTAATTTTAATAGAAGTGTATTTGACATGGATAAAATAATCTGGTTATTTGGATTTTCTGTGGCATTTCTGGGAAGCCAGAGTTTAATGCAATTCCATAAAACAGTTGTTGAAATGTTGGGGTGCTCCAGTAGATTAGATACACTAATTTTTGGCTTTTAAAGGATTGCATTCTTACACGCTGTTACCTTTGAGTGCTTTCAGCTTTGATTAAGTCTCAAAAAGGCCCCCACAGTTTCCAGTCTATGTTGCCTATATAGACTCTAATTCAAAACCAGAACAGGAGTCAGATGAAACCATGCAGGGGTGATGTTGTGGATGTCCCTGGAAGCCGGTTGGATGGGGATAGGAGCAACCTGGTCTACTGGAAAATGTCCCTGCTCACAGCAGGGGGGGTGGAACTGGGTGATTTTTAAGGCCCCTCCTAAACTAAAGCTTTTGCCTGTCCTTTCTCCTGCTGACAGTAACCGGCTGGGACTGAAATACCAATCAATTTCCCCTCACAAAAGCATTTTCTCCCTTGTAAGAGAGTGTTTAGGCAGAAATTCACAGGCAGTGAGGAATGTTGTCCTGGCAATATCAAAAGCCATGGCTGCCTTGGGACACCAGCCTGGCCCAAGCATTCCGAGGCTGAGGGTGGGTTTCCTTTATCAGAACTCACTGCTCTTTCTCAAAACTAGCAGGCTGCCTCTGGCAGGAGTTCAGAATAACATGTCATGTTGATTACAGCCCCTCTTGCAAAGCAGGGAGGTGTCACCATCACAGAAAAGGCATTCCCTGCCACATGGGGCTACGCAGCTCTACGAAGCCCAGCCTGTTCTGATGATTGTGATAAATTCTACAGGTGTGAAAAACAAAACAAAAACATTATTCATTTTCCTTTTTAATATGTTTAACATCAGTTGTTTTAAGAGAGACAAACCATTCCAGCTCTCACTTAGCTTTCTATGAACTACAAGGAATTCTTGTAAAATGATGCTGTCACATAGTTCCTTTGCCAAGGTTTAACAAATTGTTTTAATAAAGACTTGCATTATTGAACAAGAGTTGTATTTTAAAAGAAATTACAATGCTTATTTGTAAGCATTCTAGATTATTGCACCAAAATGTGCTTTTTGAATGATTCATCAATATCCATTTCTCATTCCCTGTGTTCTTCTATATTAACGTTTGTTTTCTATATTAATTTCTTACTTTCTAATTTGCTGTTCTAGCTAATTGCACAAGATATGCAAGAAGAAACACTAATTGCTAAATCAGACTCTGGCTTTTAGAAGGCTCAGGGGAAATAAACCAACAAATGGGAAGGCAGGGACCTGTTTATTTTCCCTGCTCCTTGTCTGAGGGGCTGCACAGAGTCACAGGGCTTTAAGGGAACGCACGGAGTCACACGGAACAGCAGCCTGGGCTGTCATGACTGGGGGGAGGCAGGTTGCTGATCTGTTCTCCAAACCTGGAGTCCTGACAGGGAATTTGCAGGGTATTAATTGCCATGTGGAATGAATGTACGGGTGTGTGTTGCCACACATATGTGTCACAGAATCACTTAGCCTTGGAAAAGACTTCCAAGATCTTCGAGTCCCACCATTAACCCAGCAGAGCCAAGTCCAGCAGTAAACCATCTCCCCAAGTGACACGTCCTTCTTTGAACATTCCCAGGGATGATGATTCCACCACTTCCCTCGAAAGCCTGTTCCAATGTCTGCTCCACTTTGTTCTCCTGACTGATGACACAACATGTGAGTTATCTGAGATACCTCACATCATCCTTGGGGCTCGCTCTAGAAAGACTGAAATGTTTTTAACCCTTTGCTGTCAGCTTGCTCCGACTGACACAAACTTTCTGCTGTGGGGCTTTTGTCCTTATTTTCTTCCAGCCAACACTGTTTGGTGACTCCCTGGAAATGCTCCGAGAGCATGTAAATTAAAGTTAAATGAACATAGTTTAGCATTCCTGTTTCTCAGAGGTCAGGAGGAGCCATTTCTACTCATTCTCCATCTCTTGCCAGGTGTGCTTGCCAGTTGTAAGGGAGGAAGGAAAGCAACACTTTGCTGGAGCCTCATTTTGCCCTGAACTGGAAGCAGTGGAGTGGGAAGATTGTGTAAGATAGGGAGGAAGTCAAGCTCCACGGAGGCACAGTGTGATTCCTACCCATGCCAATGGAATGCTGCCATTTGTCTGCCTCAAGGCACCATGCACCCTTCCCTTTGAGGGTTCTCATCAGAAAATGGGCTTGGTGGAAGCCACTTCTGCAAATTGCAAAAAAACTGCTTAACATTTATGAAAATACTTCCTTGGAATGACAGATGGAGAGTCTCCTTCTTCCCCACCAGTAAATGACAGCTTAGAAAAATAGATATTGGTCATCCATGTGGGGAATTTCTTTTTTTTTTTTTTTTTTTGTACATGCTTATAAATGAAATACATGTGGCCCTAAAATTGAAGAATGAGTCTCTTGAGAATTAACATTGTGAAGCCCAGAGATAAAGGTGCTTTTAAACTCAAAATGCAACTTAGAAAGACTCTATTCTCTGCTGATCATCTCAGTACAGGATGATGAAACCTGAAAGCCACTGGAAAAAGTCTGTAAAAATTACTAAGAATCCAACCATATTTTATTGCTGGAAAAAGCTCTTATAAGATGGCTGAATGCAAGGCGAGGTTCATGCAAAACGTAGGAAAGGCCAGCTGAGTGCAAATATCTTAATTTAAAAAAAAAGACAGGTTGTGGTGCTGACAACCTAAACACAAGCTGTCAGTCATCCTCCTTAGGTGCTCTTTACAGAAAACCAAAGTGAGCACTAATTCATAGGGATGAACTGGCACTAATTTCACAGAGCAGAGGAAAGGATGGTGGAATTAATACATAGATGATCACAGTAAATGATAAAATGGTGAACAGTAAAACGCCAGGATGATAAAGCAGAGAGATTAACACTTTCTTCCCTCAGTCCTACTTCATAAAATAGCAACTTTTTCTCAATCATCTTCTTCTCCTAATTGTCCTTCCTAATTCCAAAGGATCCATAATTCCAAGTGTCTTCTAGAATTCAGTTAAGAAAACAATATTTACATATCCTGACACTGAAGAATAATACTATTAAATGAATCTTTTGTGTTTCAAAAACAGAGTCTACAAGAAAAACACAAGAGTACTCTCAAAGAGCTTCCCCCCACATCTAATTTACCTCATGAACACTGGCAGCTCGACTCCTTTGGCTGGCTCCATCTCCTGCTTTTGAAGACATCAGGGAGATCCTGCATCCCCTTCCAGCCCCAAGCCTTCTCATTCCCAGACTGGAGTAATGTGGCTCCAGCTGGATATTGCACTGCTAACCGATACTCCCTGACACAGGCTGTGGTTTGCAGCATAGACTCACAGTCTGATCCTTGATGGGGCATGTTTTCACCAAAATGTGGGACTTTACATTACTTTTCAATGTAACGCGTTTTACTATTAATTTTGTGGTTTTAAAGTTACAAAACTTTGATGAAAAATACTGAAAAGTCTTGAATCAGATAAATCTAGATTTCACTCCTTTTTATTCATTTATTCATCTACCACAAATCGCAGTATTCTTGTATTTTCCTTTTCGTATTTTCCTTTTCGTTCTCTAAACAAGAGAATGCCAAGTAAATCTGCCATTTCTCCGTCCATTTTCATGTAATTAGTGACATCATCAGGAGAAAACATCTCCACCTGAGCTGGCAAAGACTGTTCAGCGCTCTACCAGCAGAAAGACAGGTCAGAGACAAATTGCTGACATGAGATGTGTTTGGAGGCTCCTGTGCACTGCAGCAAGCAGCACAGACTGCTTTTCCTTCCACATATTTATGACTTATAATATGTCCCAGATCTTGAAACAGGACCGTGTAGTTCTGATGATGAACCAGGGAATTATGCAGCTCACTCCCTCACAACTGGTAACTTCAGATGATTGCTCCGCATGATTCACTTGGAACCCCTTGCTGATCCTCATCATGAAAGAATTATTTAAAAAAAAGGGCAGGAATGGATCGTATGTTTGAGTGTCAAAAACATCTCTACGCCTTTCAGAAAGAGGGAAACAAGGAAATCAGTAAAATATACATTTGTCTACCATAAAGTGTCAAGATTTAGAGGAATGCACTACCACTCGATAAATTGTAAACTGTGCTGAAGTTATGACATGTATTTTGTGTAAGTCCACATTGCATATTATTCCCCTTCAGCAAAACTTTTTTGATAATTTCAGAATGCTTAACTGGCATAACACAGCCCTCAATATGTTTAGTGTTACATTTAAAAGCTTGCATTTGTTAAAGTTTTCATGTGTTATTAAAATCACTGCTTGGATGTGGTACAGTTTGTATTAAAGGATAATATTCAAACTAAACATACAGCTTTTTAACAGATGTTTAATTACAGCAGCTCCTCAAACTCTGAAATCACTTGTGGAACTCATGTTATTTCAGATGAAACTACTTACATACCAATATGGGCTACTTTGGCCCATTATCTTTTCACTTTTGTGGGGCATGATGAAGTTGTGAGCACTTTTAGCCAAAAAAGAGCTGGTTCCTAATTGCCAGTTTTGAGACAACATAAACTCTAAACCGAACAAGTAACACATAAAGCACCCTTTGAATTGTTGTCCCTTTTCTAAGTTCTTTACACTTACCACTAACTCAAAGTGTAATCTCAGGACTCACCTCTCGCCTGCAGCCTTAACTTTTTCACTCCCTGCACTCTCCAAGAAGTTGTCCAAGTGTGATTTATCCCTTTGTAAGTATAAAAGAATGCAGCTATTTATTGTTCAACTGCTGCTTTATGACAGAAAGATCTTGCTCTCACACTCCTCACTGTCTGCATACTGGAAAGCTCCAGCTTGGAGCAGAGGTGGAAATCATGGTTGACAAATGCGAAACCAGTTGCTGCTAATAAAACCCTATGGACTGAAATTTTTTATTATTTTATTAGAAATATGAAAGTAGATTTGATAATTTTTGACATTATCTTAGGCTCAATAGCCTCATTATACTCTTCTCCATCTTTCTGAGGTATGTGCTTGCTTGTTAAAGCCTGTTTTCTGATCAGAAAGTTTATATAGCTTAAATACCTCACAACTTAAACCCCATAAGTGAAGATCAAGGAGTGGAAATTAGAGAGAAAAGACAAAAGATTTCCAGTAACACACACTAAAGATTTTAAATAAATATTTTAATTCTATTATTGGCATTTACAGGTAGAAAGCATACAGTATGTTACAATTTTATCAAAATGTGAAAAATATGGATGTTACATAAGTAACAAATGTAAAAAACGTATTTTTCTTACCTTCCCTGAAAGTAAGAAAACTATTCAGCGTAGGAAAATATTGATATAAAAACACAGCTTAGGTAAAAAAAAAAAAAAAATTGGAAGTTTTTACACAGTACAATAGGTTCATCAGATCTGCATGAAGATGTAAGGACTTTGTGAGATTCTATTTCACCTACAACTTTAGGGAATTGGGGGCAACTGGTAAGCTACGTTAATGAATCTACAAGTAGTTTTCCCTCATATCCGCTCCAAAATGCTAGAGTGCAGTAATTTTCTATACAATAAATAATTCTTCAAAGTTTCCATCATAGAAGATCATAGAATGCAGAAAATGCCACTCCAAGGTCACAGAGGCTAGGCAGTGCTTTAATAGTAATTATGATAATACTTATTATAGTGCTTTATAATGTGGAAGCACTTTAGACGAGTTAACTAATTAGCCCTCACAACACCCCTGTGAGGCAGGGAACCAAGTGTTTTTTCAACTTTTCCAAGGAACAGATAGGAAAATGGAATCAGGGGACAAGCACAGGCTGCAGCAGCAGCACAGCCAAGCTGAGAGGCCAAGAGATGTGGGAATGGACAGGTTTGGCCCCCGCTGCTGTGAGCCAGGAGGCTGGGCTGGGCTGCCAAATGACCATCAGGAATCACTGAGGGGGGGCAGGAAGGGACCAGGATTAAGTAAGCATCCCCAAAAACATTTCCTAGAGATTCAGAAGCTCTCACACAACTTTGTCAAAAAAAAACCCCAAAAAACCAAAATAAAACAAAACAATAGCTAGAGAAACCTGAAACGGACAAATAAACAAATAAACAAATTGAAAAGAAAAAAAAAAAAAAACTCCTAAAGTGCTGACTGGCTTGAGCTGCTTCTAGCACCTCTTGTATGGAATAAGACTTACAGCAAGCACTGTTGCCAGCAATTATTCAAGCTGATTTCATCCATAAAGTCACATGTGAGCAACTGCAGGATATGGTAACTACATTTTCTGAGACACTTCACTACTGTGATTCCTTCATTCACCATCTTACTTCCATGCACTTCTTAAAGGAAAATGGAATCCTCAGTACTCTTGCATCATAAAACATGTTAGTAGCTGGAGACAATATGCACATCCTTCACAATTGAAACAAAACATTTTAGTTCATTTTCAGACCAAAGCATTATTAATTTAAGAATCACGAACCAAACAATGGTAAATAGGAAACCCTTTCCAAAGGCTGCATGCCGAATATCTGGTTTGCAAATACAATGCATGCAGGAGAAATAAATTCATCCAAGCATAATTAAATTAAAAATGTCTTAAGTCTCTTTCAGCAGCATAATGGTTATTATTTTTAAAGTCTCCTCCAACCAGACTGGCCTGGGGATCAGATGCTGACCTTGGCTTTTCTACAACCATATAATGGTTTGAGCAGCCCCCGTGGCTTTGCACTGTGACAATACCATGAGACAAAGCCTATACATACTGTTCTGCTTCCCCTTCCTTGGAAACAGGCTTTGCTGTACCACCTTTGCTTTCTTCACTCGCTGCTGCTGCTGCTGCTGCTGCTTTTTCAGGAAGCGATGCCAAATCTTTGAAAACATCCACATAGTGCCCAAAGCCCGGGCCCCAGTTCAAGAGGTTGTCCCAGTTGAAGCTTCCTGCCTGCTGCCCCAGCTTCCCGGGCAGGGAGCTCTCCCCGGCGGCGGTGCCCGCTGCCTGTGCCCCCACGGGGCCGCCCTCGCCGCGGCGCCCCGGGTACCGCCGGGGCTTCAGCCTGGAGCCGTAGTTGTCCTCGTCATCCGCGTCCGACTCGTTGACCTGGGATAACTTGGGCATCCTGGAGGTGTACGCCACGGGCTTGTCCCGGTCGTACTCCATCTCGGAGCAGGTGAAGGACTCGTGCGAGTCGCTGTCGGAGGAGGACTCGGGCGCGGGAATGCCGTCGGCCGGGTTCCTCGTCCGGGACAGAGGCCTCCTGCAGTCCTCCTCCGAAGAGGAGCGGCCGTGGTCCGCGCTGCAGATGCTGGGGTTCCTGGGGCGAGGGGTGTTCAGTCTCTCCACCTCTTCGATGGACAGCCCCACCGGAGGAGACGTCTCCAGCGGAATCTGCCCGATGGGCTGCTTCAGGCGGCTTCCCGGGCGGGAGCTGTGGCTCGCCATGGTCTGCGGGCTCTTGCTTCTCCTCCCCAGCCGAGTGGCGTAGTTGAAGATGCCGGGCTGGCAGACATCGCCGTGCATCTCCAGCGGGCTCCCTTCCCGGATGGCGAGGTGCAGCTCCCTGGCCGGGCTGTGCCTGTAGAACGTCGAGGATTTGGAGAAGGGTGCGGGGCTGTGCCGAGACAGGGGGTTGGGAGTGGGACACGCCGAGTGGCTCAGGGATGTTGTCCTCAAGCCCTGCCCGTAGGCGGGCTGGTAGGTCAGGCTGCTGGCTCCCAGGGGCATGGGGGACTGCCGGGCGAAGCCCAGCGGGCTGTGCCTCTGGATGGAGAACTTGGGAGTGTGGCTCCGGAACTGCTTGTAGTGCTGGATGATGTCAGCGTCAGAGGGGGCGATGCTGCTGGCGTTGTCGATGTCGTAGTGCTCGATCTCGGGCTCGGGGGATGCCAGCGGGGCGCTGGGGATCGTCTCCGTGGCGTGCGGAATGTCCGTCTCGTCATAGATGAGGTAAGGGTTTTCCCTCTCGATGATGTCGGGTTTCGGGTTCCCTTCGGGCTGCTTCCTGACAGTCATGTCATCACCGTAGGGCGGGATGTTGTCGGGGTCATCGAACGCCACATTCTCGCTCCCTTTCTTCTTCTTCTTCTGCTTCGTTTTCTTCTCCCCTTTCGGCCCCTTTGACTTCTTTCCCCGGCACTGGTTGCAGAGGATGAGGCTGAGCACCAGCAGCGCCAGCACCGTGGCGCAGCTGCCCACGATGGCCGGCACGGCCCAGAGCGGCAGGGACAGCTCGGTGGGGTGCGGGGACGGCAGGCACACGTGGCCACCATTGACCCCCGCCCTACACTCGTGGCCGGGGGCACACAGGACCCCCAGGCAGGCCACCACGGTCTCGCACGTCCGTCCCGCGTACGCCTCGGGGCAGCTGCAGGTGAAGGTGGCGTGGGGCCCGGGCTCGCAGCTGCCGCCGTTGTGGCACGGGCTGGAGGCGCAGGCTCCCGGCGGGACGCACTGGTAGGCGAACCAGCGGTTGATGCACATCAGCTCGCCCCAGCAGGGATTGCTGGCGCACACGTCGGGGCCGCGGCAGCCCATCTTCACCGAGGGGTCTGTTCTGGAGAGCGTGGCCAGGCTGTGCTTGCCGGCGAAGGGAAGGCTCTCCCCACCGTACTTGAGGTAGGAAATGCACCCGTTGAAGCCTGAGGAAGGGGAAAAAAGGGACAGAGTTGTTGGGAGCTGAAGGCTGAGTATGCACTGTCAACAGCACAGTACAGGCTCCACCCTTCACTAAATAAGCCAAGAATTCACATGGTTACCATTGGGAAACATCTATTCTAATGGTACTTAATGTCTTTAAATTGAATTTGAATGAATACGCCTTCTAATGACTTCATTCTATATGCTGAAATGCTTTTGTCTCCTGATTTTCCCATATTTCTAAAATTTCTTATCATTTCCCAGAGAGAATCCTGTGGGCAGCTGGCTTGTCTGTGCTAGCACCAAACATTATTTGACTTTGCCTTCAGCTAAGCCTTCTGTCCCCTAAATTAACAGCAATGCTTTTCTATCTCTGAATCCTGAGTGGCCTTTTTCCAAACTTCCCATACCTTGTTTGTAGTGCTACCCTAACAAACAGGTTTTAGTGCTGTGAGAACCAAAGGAGATGGAATTATCCCCAGGCTCTGTGCAGTGATTGAGTGAGGTCACAGGAAAATCCAGGCTTTTGCCAGCCTCATAATTCTCTGTGTTCCCCAGAATAAATCTTTCCTGGAAAGGTTTTGAGGTAGTGCAACCTTACAGTGATCCCTGCTTGGAGCTGTGGCAAAACGGTACACAGAGATGGATGCCACTCTGTCATGAAACAGCAAATATACTTGAGTTGTACGAGATAGCATGAAAGGCTTATAATCCTCAGGGCTGAAGATTTAGGTTCATCTGGGAGCCCAAGCAAAAGTGATGATCACCTTGCTGTATGCATGGTGGTTCCTTGTAGTACTGATGTGATGTGATAAACAGCAACAGGCAATTTGTCACATCTACCTCGACTTGGAAGTTTTATTGGACACAGCAACTTTACAGCCCTGTCACCTCGTGCGTTGTCCGCCTTTAACAGCACTGCAGACATTTTTGACTCTGAGTTCATGCAGAGTTTTATACCAGCTCCTTCTAAATCCTTGGTATGTTGTACACAATGTAATCCAATATTAAAATAAAATAAAATCATATGAATAAAGGATTTTGGACTGTGTGTGCTTAATGGAAGCCAGACATTCTTAATTTGTCTGCCACAGCATTGGGCAGTGGTGAGAGGTTAGTGTCCTCAATTTTCCTTGTTCCAGCTTTCCTACAAGCCTCTGCTTTTTCCATGCACATGCTGCTCATAAAACATACATGTAAAAAGGACAAAGGTCAGTACAGCATCCACATGATTTTGTACCACATTTCATACATATTCACAATACACAAGTGTAAAGTGTGAATTTGCTCCACTCAGAAATACTTTATCTGGTCACAATTCATGAAGCCAGGAAGATTTTTCAATATAGAAATATGTGAAAAATATGTCTGCATTGTCTGGAGTGTCTCATGTTCTGCAGCTAAAAAATCACTTCCATCTTTACCTAGCACTTGGGAAATGATATCAAATGTGTGTTATCTACTTCTTTTGCCAGGGTCTGAGACAGTTACTTTAACTCTTAAGGGTGACTGATTGAGCTCTTTAGTTCCTTATTGCCCTTGCTCAGAAGTAAATCCTATTATTCATTTGACAGCAGGATAAAGCAGGAGGACCTTGGAGTTGCAGAAAGTATTTTAATAATATTAATAACAAGGTAGGTCCTTCAGTGCTTACCAAATTCCTACAAAGATTTTGTTTAGCATTTTTGCCCAAATGATTAATTTGCCTCGATTTTCCAGATTATGACTCAGGTAAAGAATACATCCTTTCTTCTCCTTTGGGGTAACAAAAATATAGCAACTGATGTACAGACAAGCAACTCCCCTGTCTCAAAAAAGCCCTGAAGATGGAGTGCCTGCTTTTGGAGACAAGAAGCCTGCAGTGTGTTCCTTCAAAGAAATGAAGTCTGTAATCCTTACTCATTCAACTTGCATTTCTTCTGGCAAAGGATGGACGTACACTAATTACTGATAAAGAATTACAGTACTTGGGGTGGAAAAAAAAAGTACCTGCAGCTGTGCTCTTGAAAGGTTGGCTGGATGGAATTCCTCCCAGAGAAATGGTGATGACGTTGAGCCCACCAAAGTCTTGGGTGGCATGGAGAATGTCCCGGCTGTGAGTCCTGTCCACTGACAGGATGGTGGCAGAGCCGTTCTTCTCCAGGAGGACCGAGTGCCACTGGCCATCTGCAGCATACACCTCAGGGATGTTCCTTTCCACCTTCCCAGCAACTCCAGCATCCGAGATGTAGTGCACCTTCCCACCTTTTATCTGGTCAGAAGAACACATGATGTGTAATTTTAAAATGGGTGTCACAGAACTCTTATGCACGTGTAACCAGTGTGATGGCTACTCTGGTGCAGCTACAGTAACATGCAGCCTTGGTAGAATAGAAAGCTGAGGTGGGTATATTTTTCCCCCAATAAATGCTTTGTACTAAAAAGGCATTAGTTATTTAGTACAAAAAATTTGTCTAGAACTAAGTACATCACATTGTAGAAACTTCAGCCGAAAATCTGCATCTTGGAACTGCCACTCATTCAATCCATGGCTAATCCTACTGAGGAGCCAGCTATAGGTCATGCACATGACAACACATTTTAACCAGAGAAAGAATAATTCTTCCTCCTTCTTCAAGGCAAGTGTGGAAAATGCTTTGCAGAGTGAACAGATGTTGTCCTTACACAAGAAAATTGCATCCAGTTTTTATTACAACACAGTGGGAATGCATAAGGCATGGCAGGATTTGAGCAAGAGCCCCATTTCATATCTGCTTTTTCTGCTAATTGGTATTTTGCAGAAAACTTTTGTTATATTTCAGAAAACTTCCTGAAGAGTTGCAAAGTGCATGATTTTGTGAGAATTTTCAAATAGTACTTTCTTGAGCAAACTGCTTTGAAACTTGTGAATCACTAGGGAAAAAAGGAAGAATATTTTGGCCTTTTCTCTTAAGAATGATGCCTCACAATTCTACTGAATCATGAGATGCGGGATTTCAAACCTCTTATTATGATCCCAAAATGAGATCAGTGCAAATTCTGCACTTAAGATGTAGGGGCTTAGAAAGAATCCCCAACATCCAACCCTGCCAGTTTCTCCAATATTGCATAAATTTGGGTATGTTGGCTGACCTCCTAAGGGTGTACTGCATAAACTCATGTAGGATGGCTCTGAAACTTGCTGCAAGTTTCCTTCGGTGCTCACATGTTTGGTCACACACATTCCTGAATGTTTGGTCCATATTAAATGGAACAACTGCTCTCCATCCTGTGTTCCCCACAGCAGCTCGGTCAGTCTGAGATCCGTATCCGGAGTGTGCGGGATGTGCACAGGCAGAGTCCAGGAAAGGTCATAGCCCCAGGTCTGCTGAAAGCTCTCAAAGCCTTGCATCCTTTGTTCCAGGAAAAATAAGGTTCACCTGGGAAGAACTGTGAGGTGACACACCAGCTACAGGAATGCTGCTCTCATTTCCAGAAACTGTTAAATGTTCTGGATTTGCTTCTCCAGTGATGCATGCTGAGGACTTTTGTTCAGACACTCCAGCTTTAATGAGGTTGTAAGACCACGCTCATGTCTTGGCAGCTGCCTGAATGAATGCATCTAGCACGTATTCCACTTGGATGGAGGATACAATGGTTAACATGCACATCCACTTCATCTATGGAGGCAGTAATTTCGACTATTTGAAAATGTATTGTTTGATAAAGCTCGCCTTGGAGACAGGATGCTTTTGTCACTGATAAAACACAAGTGGCATGTGTCTGAACTATCACACAGCCCAAAGAAAATCCCACATTTACAAATGCAGCCCATAGACTGTTAAAACATATTAAACACCATTTCCCATCATCACTTATAAAAAGGTTGACTGAGCTGAATATGTACATATATTTATGTCTGCAACCTGTAATTGGTTTATGTCTAATTCTGTCTTTCATGCCCTATAAAAATACTGCCTTGTATTTTGGCCTTTATGTAAACAGAAAGGAATACATCATGCCAGACAATACCCTCCAAGCTTAAGGGAAGTCTGAGCACAGAAGCAAAATTTTTACTTTCACCTTAGAAAAGACCTATAGAATTATTTACCTGTCAACAGCTGACATTTTCCATAGTATTTCATGATTTTTTAACCCTCTTTCTGTACCTTTAAAATTACATGTGACTAATGCTAAGAGATTCATAAATAACATACTAGGGGCATTTGGAAAAGAAAATTTCCAGAGACAAGACTGGTCCATGACTGCTTCAATCAGGAGAAGATATGGAATGTTCTTTGGTGCCTTGAAGCAGAACATCTTTCTAAATTTGAAACAAAGTTGACAGTATTGAGTAACACGAATTTCTGGGTTTTATTTAAATGGCTGAGCAACTGACAAGTGGAATATAATGAAAAGAATGAACCACTAAAGGATTCATATTCTTAACTACAGGGCTGATTCAACTTTACTGATATTCCAAGTCTCATTTGCTGAACAAATTAGGTTTTATTTGTCTTAAAACTAGCCATTGAATGTGATGTCATTTAAAAGGGTTATGTTCTGATTAATTCCTATGACTTGATAGGTGCATAGAACCATGGAATGGTTTGAGTTGGAAGTGACCTTAAAGATAATCCAGTTGCAATCCCTCTGCCATGGGCAGGGACACCTTTCTCTAGATCATGTTTCTCAGAGACCCATCCAACCTGGCCCTGAACACTTCCAGGGATGAAGTATCCACAATTTCTCTGGGCATCCTTTGCCAGTGCCCAACCACCCCTCACACAAGTGTACGTAAGCTAATACAGGTAAAATCTAATCCATATCTTCTATCCATACAATTCAGAGATCTAAGAGCTCTATTTATGCTAATTTAATCTGACTGCAGATGAGATTTCTAGATAAAGCAAGACAAGACAGGCAATTTCACTTTTAACCTGCTGTATTTATCCCATTACATCTAGCTGAATTACTTGCAATGTGCATTTGTAGGAAAATAAGCTGTGACAAAGAGCCCTAGTAATAAGGAATCCCCCACCCTCTTCATGGTAGTGGATTTTGGAGGAAGCATTTTTCATCTGAATTTGACAATTACTTAATGCAATCTGCAAATGTTTGTATCTTTCCTGGATTAAAGATCCCTTTATATCATAAAGACCCCTCTTGAGTTCTTTGGAGGGACTTTACATCCATCATTTAGTGAATCAACTGCTCACAATCTCAATTTATTACCACTTCTCTGGTTTTACCCCAATCCCAGCCACACCAAAACCAATTAGCTACAAGATGAAAAATGGGAAAGCATGGAAGTAGCCACAGGACCCATGGCTTTTCCCTAGCATGGTTTAATATTAGAAACACATGGTAGGTTTTCTCTGAATGCTAATAATTTGGATAACAGGCATATTAAAAGACCCAAAAATCAAGTTATAAAATTGCCTGTTTTGAAGACTGACAAGAATTGTAAAGACAGGTCCCTAAAGCCCCACTTTACACTGGGATGGAGATGACATGGAGACCTTTGCTGAGCTGGCTTCACTGGCATCTCGGGCCACCACTGAAGGGAATACTTGTCGTGATATCTACTCTGGGAATGAGGAGCAGCTCAGAGGCCATACTGCACTAGCTACATTTAAATTACTACAGTTTCACTAACTAACATCACCAGGGAACTGCTTGGCAACAACCAGCACAGTTCCTCAAACTTCTCAAACTTCTGCATCTGGTATTAGGCAAACCTCTGCTCTCTTCCCTTGCACAGCTGGGGCTGGGACTTGACACCCTCTGCTTGCTTGTATAACTGCACCAATATTAACAATAACAAGAGTGTTTGCATAAACGCAGCACCAGTGCTTTTAGCCAGGAAAGGCAACTATCTCTCTTTTCTTTTTTTAATAATGCTTGGACAGCTCACCTAACAAATTCTACTAGGGGGGAGAAAAAGGTTTTTTCTCTCCAAAAGTCAAAATAATGAGATCTTATCTGCTAATACAAGCGAGGCAGAAACTTCCTATGAAATTATGTGGCAAAAGCATATGCCAGGGAAGTAGTGCAGATTTGCTTCTTAAATGCAGCCGGTGTGTCAGGAAAGCTTCGTAACTCTGACCAGGCAGGTGGAGGATATCCATGGGGCTGAAGCTTAGAAAGTGTGAATTTCTATATGAATTTCTCTAAAAGTCAAGGAAGAAAAACTTGGAAAGCTTTGTGGCAGTCAAGGAAACTTGGAGCTTACACCAACCCAATAAAGGGACTTGCCAACATCACTGCTGTACTCATTTAGAGTTATGAGTAAATGGACTGAGTCATCGCCAGGAACCAAACCATCGCTTTCTCTTGAGGAAGGTAACTTCTGCAACAAGCTAAGCTCTTTGAGGAAAGAAAAAACAACAAAAAACCCCCAAGCAGTGTGGCATTTGAAGCATTAATTCAGCTATGTATGCCAAAATAATTTGATATTGACATTGGTCGGTAAGTGGCCTCATGAATTCAAGTTATCCCTCACTTCCTAGTTTGATAAGCTTGAGCCATGTTGGTAGGAATTAATGAAAACTTTTTGGCAATCGTTTGCTAGCTTAAGGAGGGTCTGGGTTCAAGGCTCAAAAAATCAGAAGATAAAAGGCCAATAACAAAATGATTTGTTCTGTAAAGTGTAATGATGATAATAACCATGGCAACGAGCACCATTCTCGTCACCTTAAAACAGTCACTATTTGGAGTCTAGACAAAACTGATTAGATATAAAACCATCAAGATCTTCTGATACCTTGGCAAATAGGAAGAGAATTGTTGAGAAGATGAATGATACTGGAGCAGTGCCTAGTCTCAGTTAAAGACCCAATATTTTATAAAGGAAACAGAAAGAGTAATGGAAAAACGCAATTTTGATGGCTGCACATGGGGCAGTCCAGTCAAATCAAACCCGGCATTAGCTGTAATCTTACCTTCACGGTAGTGAAGTTGCTGCTCTCTTGGACGTGCAGTAAAACGCCGTTCTCGCTCCTTGTCATGAACTTCACCTCCAGGCGCTCCACACCCGGGCGGCCCGTGCCAGCGCCCCGAGCCCCGAGCCTCATCAGATAGTCCCGCTTCTTGTTGGGGCTCATGTGGTAGTCGAGGCGCCCCTTGCCCTCCAGTGACAAGGCCGTGTCAGCAGTAATATCTGGGACAAGGACAGGGAAGCGTTGAGCACGCGGCTCGTTACAGCTCCGGCCATCATCTGCCTCATCGCGACCGCTTTCCCTCGGAGCAGAGAGCAAGTTCAGAGCAGGTCAAGGGCGGGGGGGGCAGGAGTGAACAGCAATTGCAGCCCCTCTATTCTTTGGCTTCCACCAGAATGTGTGTTAGAGAGTGGGAGTGTGCGAGTAATTTACTGCTGCTATCAGTCAATAGTAAATTAAAACTCGCTAGGGAACAAGTGAGGGAGTAGAGAAAAAAATTTGGCTCTCAGAACTGTAATTCCTTCCCAGGGATGTTACTGTTTCCATTACTGCAAGCAGGGTTTCATGATATATTGAACTCTAAGCTCTTCAGGGCAGAGATAATGATTTTCTATTTGTTATGGCATTAAAAAAAAGTGAATAAAAGAGGCAGAGCATTGACTACCAAATGCTGTTAAAATTATAGCTAAATTATTTTGTAAACCATCACAATAAAAGCATATAAATCAATATAAACAATAATGGGACATGTAAAAAAACAAAGCCCAGTCATTATACTGCAACTACAAGGAAATAAATCACGTTGCTCTCCTGGACAATCCCATATTGATTTACAGGGCTCTCCTATGAGAGTTAATCACCCCCAAGTGTAAATGCCTTGTTTTCATTTACATTTACAATATTTTCTTGCATATAATCCACAGTCAATTTGATGAAAAGGACTTTAGTTTGGAGAAGCCATAAGCACATGAACTCAATGTTTACGTGAAGGGGTTTTCGCTTACCCTCTTACCTCCCCATAGCAGACAAATCCCTCCTATGGGATACCTTTATTTTAGTTACGGATTATATGTTATTGGGAAGCAGGGCCTTAAATGAGTGCAAGTTACCTGAAATGCGATATACAGACCAAAAAACATTAAGTATTCAAGTTGTTGCCATTTTTAGCTTATGAAAGGACAACAGTCCATTGTGGACTTCTAAACTACTTAAGAGGCAACATGCTGCTTGTTTTCATTATTTTGTAAAATTCATTATCCCGTGGCCCTTAAAAGAAACGCTTAACAGCCTTTGGTTGGGCCACAGTAACAGGTATGTTAGAGACAGTGAAACCTCCTCCTCACATTTTTCACAGTGCTTTCCCGTCAGTCCATCCTTGCAGTGACACTGCTGCCACGACCACTGATCGACACAAGTGCCACCATGCTGGCAGGGGCTGGTTGTGCAAGCGCCTTCCAGTCTGGGACACCTGAAAGAAATCAGAAAAGTAGATGCTGAAGAAAGTGCACACAAATAGCAAATGTGCTGGGAAGTGTCCTCTGTTTAAATGGTACTCCCTTTGTTTCCCTCAGAGATGTAAAAATGGCTCTTCTCCTCATCCCTGGAAGTGTCCAAGGCAAGTTTAGATGGGGCTCTGAGCAACCTGGTCTAGTAGAAGGTGTGTCCCTGCCCATGGCACAGGGATTGGAACTGGATGATCTTTAAGGTCCCTTCCAACCCAAACCATTCTATGATTCTAAGAATCTCTGTAGACAGCTCAAGTTTCTAAGCAGATTGCAATTTTCAGCATCAATTTATAGTAGTCTTACAAAAGAGGAAAGAATTCAGAGACAGCCAACTCCTGCTATCTGTTATGCAAGAGAGAAGAAATCTTTTTAGGCATTTTTTATGCTACAGACTGCCAGAGCCTTCGTATTACAATGACCAGTGCAAACATGGGGGTTGAGAGAGGAAGTGGAACAAGGAAATCTGGATGGAAGACTGACATTATTGCTACAACTGTGACTTCAAATACTGAGATGGAAAAAACAACAGAATTGGATAGTTCATCATTTCTGAAAGACCAGTCAAAGGATATGAGGGAAATTCAGTGATACTTGAGAGGCAAAGTGAGAGAACAGACATGGTAGATTAAGAGGAAATAAAAGGGAGTAGAGGGTTAGCAAACAGTATGAGAACAGTCAAAACCAGATGGAATTTATAAAGAAACCCAAAAACAGAGGCTACTCAATTTCAGCCTGCAAAGTAACCTGAATAATCACTGACAATAGAAATGCAATGATGCTGCTTCTTTTTAAGACTCTGTAATCTTTAGTGAACCTTTAATCCAAATTCACTTTCTTCCTACATTTTTCACATTTTGCAGTAGGTTCTTCAGGCTTTTTTTCTAACGTGAAATATCTGTTGGTGTCTGAATGGAATAGCATTCATGACAGCTTCCTCTATTGCAAATGGGGTCCATCTGATCCCATATATAGCAGACGTACTGGTCTAAGATTCCTTGGGCTGCCAAAGCCTGGCCTGGCTCCAGGGGACGTCCATTGACTGCAAACTCCATTATGCAGCCCACAAAATCATGGCTTTCCACCTGTCCTCTCCTCTGAAGGATGGGCTCTATGGACCTGATGCCACCAACAGTAACTCGATTTGGTTGCACATCGAGAGTCCTGTAAAAGAGGAAAAAATAACTAATCAGTACCAGACATCAGGATAGTGATGACAGCACAGGAACTGCAACCATCAGCTACAGCCTGCAGCTTAAATTCCTCTTCCCAAACTGGTATTTTTTGTTTAGAAGGGGAGACAGAGAGATCAACAGCACTTGAACTAACAGTCATAGTGGGTATAACTCTCAATTCACACTCAGTTTGCATGTCAGAATTTCTATTCACTTGACTGAGCAGTGTGTTTGAGATCATAAAAAATAAGATCTTTTACCCAATTATAATTGAGATTGTAGATGATACTTAAGTAGAAGGAAGATGGACTCATTGCTTTATAAAGATGTAACATCTCTGCTAGCAGGGAAACCCTATGTGGCAGGAAACATGATTGCGATTATTTTAAGAAATCAGCCAAAGTGATTTGGATTAAAGTTATTGTTATCTCCAAAGATGTGACCCAAAGACTACTGAGTTAGTTACAGTAAACACCAGAAAAAAAGTTTGCTCTCTTTACTGGACACTGTTTATGAACTCAAAACTGTAACAGAAAACTCCTGAAAACAATGTCAAAGTAATTACTGTTAATATTCTTTTTAACAACAGCACTAATCAGGTGATTTTATTTCCTACCATCTTTATGAGCAATGAGAGCGGCTCTTTAAATAAATACATGACCCCAAATCATTAGGCAAGAGATCCTATCCTCATGTATACCACAGTGCAGACACTCATGGCCATGCATTTCCTGACTGCCACCAGAGCCTGGGGACAGAGATGGTGTCAAGAACTGGAGATTTCTTAGCAAATTCCTTGCTGTGATCCAGTTCCATGTAGAAATGTAGCCTGACCTAGCAAGCAGCAGCATACACAGAAAATTTAATTTGCTTCTTCAAAGATGGAAGAAACTGGAACTTGGGAGCCTTATCATTAGTCCAACTTCCTCTGGCTTTACAGGGACATTTCTTCTTAACTTTACTTTTAATTTTACTCAGGGAAAAAAAAAAACCCAAACAACCCACCCAAACCCCAACCTAACCCCACAAAATGAAGAAATATTTACCAGTCAGTTGAAACAGCAACATTGCTAACAGTGCAGTAGCCTGGCTCCTGGTCCTCAGAACAGGAATCCACCGTCAGGGATGCTGCCTGCAAAAGGCACACACACAAATATGCTAAATATTACAAGGCTTTAGTCCCCAACCACATTAACTATTTATGCTTAAATGTATTATATCTAGGACTTGGCTAGAAAGGAGCACTTGTATGTCACGATGTCCCTCAGGATTGCAGGGAGCTTCAGAGCCAATGCTCAGCTCCATACTCTACCAGCACAGCGTGGACAACACCAAGGTGTGGACACAGAGAGGGAGCTAATGTCTGCTTCATGTAGGGAAGCAGTTAAACACCAGTTTTTCACATTTGGGCAGGGTTTTTTTTCCTATTTGTTTGCTTTACTCCTTGAAACTGAAGTTATTTTGGCTCATACCATATCCTACTCCTGATATGATTCAGATAATCTGAGCAAAAAGCTGCTCCCTCCAGTCACAAAGGGTGTTCCTTCAGGGGCTTTACCATGACATTAAACATATTGAACTTGATAAAAAGCATATTACAAAAGCTGGGAGTAGGAACACTGAGATTACTAGTTAAAAATAATAACCAATCACTCAATAAAACTCAAAAAGTAACCAAATGGACCTGCTTAAGGTAACCTCTTGCCTAAGAGGTCATGAGGGATCTCAACTTTGATAACGGAGAAGCATCTGGACATGTGGAGTGGGACTGAGCTGATGTTTAGAGAAGTACCAGGCATTATCAGTACTTACAGCAGTCTTATTATTATTATTATTATTACTATTTTTATCCCCAAGACATCAGGTCCCAGACAACGTGGTTGCCTCAGCCTGGTCTAGTGGAAGGTGTACCTGCACATGACAGGGGGGTTGGAACCAGATGATCTTGAAGTTTCTTTCCAACCCAAACCACCCTGTGATTCTAAAACTACCCATCCAACCTATTTACACTAAAGCTACTCATGGCACTTCTATTTGTAATCTGTAAAAGTCTAACTGAAGCTGTCACTAAAATCACAAAATATATCCTGCTGATTTAAAAAGGAGTTTTTATTTTATTCCTTATTTAGCAAAGAGTTGTCCCCACAGTGATTTATTAATAACAGATGCGCTGAAAAAAAGAAACCCCAACCAACCCTGAAGGTTAGTTATTCCTTAAAACAAATTTTCAGAAAAATAAACATAATCTCCACATTGTACATCTCCTCATGTTTCAGCTAGATGTGTGGTACAGTTTTACAGCAAATTTAAATCAAACACCACCTTTAAAAATGCCTGGGTTTATATTTTGATTTAGATTGCTCTATGGGAGCTGAGCAAGCAGCACTGGCTATCAGTACATCATTACTCTGCAGAGGTTTTTTTTTCTACTGCCTGCAAATAAGTTTGGTAACAACAGCCTGTTGAAATCCCCACAGATTGTCCATGCTAGTTCCAAACACACGCTGCAAGCTGACGCACTGCATTGACCAAATAAATTCAGAGCTCTTAGCCCTAAATCATGCCCTACAGTATGATTAAATTGTTCAATCTCCTATTTTTAATGCAGGCTTATCTTGAATTTCTTTCCATACAAATGAGCAAAGTGCTTCTCCCAAGAAATGTCAGTCTGCAGTTCCAAAGCAGATTATAGCCCTGTGTAAATGAAACAATTCAGAGAAAGAATAATAAGCTGGCTGCTCTGTATGCCACCACATGCATACATATTTTTTTTTAGAACATCAACAACAAAAACTGAAATGAGTTTTTTGTTCTTAGCTCAATCAGCATAATCTCCCTAACTTACATCGCTATGTGCTCTGCAAGCCAAGCTCCAACCCCAGCTGAAGGGCTGGATATTTGAGAATATATTTTACTTGGACCAGAGTTCATACAATTTATTTTCTAATGTTAGTCAAATGTTCCTGCTTGTTACTTAAGCATTTCTCTACAGTTACCTTGCCACATTATGAGCCTTTCTATCCTGTCACTTTGCAATAGCTCAGGACTGACAACTTAATGATTTTACCAGTTTCCGATAAAATCCCACTGTGCTGTAGGAAATGACAGATTTGGAATCCTGAAGGGGGCCTATTTTATGCAGTTTTGGACACCTGGGAGACATTTTTCCTGCAGCAGAAATATCTAAGACAAAGGCGATTCTCTTCACATACTGTTTGTAAACAGCTGACATTACTGAATAGGTTTAAACATTAAAAACAAACAAACAAAAATCACACAAAGGTATAGATTACCTAAATGTTTGCTTTCAGCTTGAAGCATTCATAGTTGAAATTTCTATAAACAGCCCTTTATATGTCCTCCTCTTCTCTGGCACACTGACAAGTAAAACATTTTCTTTCTCTGTTTTTTTTTTTCTTCAGTGTACTTCATTTATTTGTTGCAACTTTTACTCTGTGCCCCTATACTTAGCCATTTACATCTTATTTGTAGAAATAACATTCTACTTTAGTAACTAAAATGGGAACCTGGTGCATGTCAAGATTAAAGGGCACCTTTGGGCTTTACCATTAGGAAGCTGTGATGTAAATTATTAAATTTGCAAGATGCAAATTGATATCTGATATCAAAGCACATTAAACCAAAGTCATTGCTCAACATCACAATTAACCTTCATCTCATTTGGATATATAAGCCCTAAAAACACACACAAATTGGATTTGCAAATCCAGCTGAAGACTGGATTTCACAGAACCACAGAATCCTTAATGTTGGAAAATATCTGCAGGAGTTCAACCACTAAGCCAGCACTGTCAAGGCTACCACTAAACCACGACCCCAGGTGCCACAACTACACATCTTTTTAATACCTCCAGGGATGGCGACTCAACCACTTCCCTGGGCAGCCTGTTCCAGGCATTGACAATCCTTTTGGGGAAGAACTCTTTACTAATATTCAATATAAACCTCCCCTGCTGCAACTTGAGGCCATTTTCTCTTGTCCTGTTGCTTATAACTTGGGAGAAGAGAGCAACACCCAGAATAAATGGAGATATCAGGTCTTGCACTATGAACTGAAATGGAGTTTCAGGGTCAAGACTCTGCAAGGACTAGAAGGGAGCCACAACGGGTAGGGGAGTTTGTTGCTTTTTTTCCCTTCACCACTTCTAGCTTGATATATACAAAACAAAATGCTGAACCCCACAATATATTATTGTTCTATGACTTTAATTTCAAACATGGGAAGAACACAGAATTCCATGTATGCTGGCCATTTCTGCCTGAGAAGGGAACTGTTGGACAATAGTTACTGACTATGGATGGCAAATAAATTTGGTTTCATTTCTAACTCAAACACTGTGGAGCAAAAAACTTGGCTTGGATTCAAAGAGCTTTTGGTTTATGTTCTGCTTTGGAAATATTATTAAAAAATGAGAGAGGAGGAATAGAAAACATTTACTGGAGAAAAAAATGAAGGCAGGAGAGGGGTCAGAGTGCCAGGCATATTGCAATCAGTTGTCCCAGTTTTTGGCAGAGCTCCTCACCTCAGATGCATTCTGGGGCACAAAGAGAGAAGTAACTTCCCTCAAAAAATTCTCAAATTGTAGCACTTTTTAACTCTTTATATGTACGCTACAGAGGAAAACCAGGCTCCCAGTCTGATGAGATTGGTAAAATCTTTGAATCAGCTCAAGGAGGTCATGGATGCCTAGAATTTTAAGTCTGTCCACGTCTATTTTCCAAATGTTGAGAAAAATTATTTTGAGGCTTTTTGCAATTACTGTGGTTAATTAGCATTTCCTGATAATCATCCCTGTAATCTACACCAGTTAATTAGCCTCGTGCGTAGTCATCTATGTCATTAATTATTCCTGGCTCTCATTTTTCACACTGAGAGTATGGGGGCACTTTGCACATGTTTTTTTCATTATACTTTATCATCATCATACTAAACAAACCACTACAGGGCTTTGAGTCAGTTGGAATAAGGCAGAAACGAAGGAGGTTTTTTCCAAAGTTGGAGTTTCTGCTAGCAAACACAACGTCACTAATTTCACGTTCCTCTGAGTTCGCTTGGAAGCCAAAGCGATTTGGCTGAACCTGCCCTACAATGCTCATTTTGCATTCCTTACCATTCCAGCCCGGCGGGCGATGACGGTGTGGAACTGCCCGTCAGACACCTTCTTAGCTGTGGTGAGCTTGTACGTGCCACTGCCCAGGTTGTAGGAGAACCTCAGCCTCCCTTCCGCGATTTCCAGGGCCAGGAATTCCCCCCGCTCTCCGGTTTGGTTGTCGTAGTTATACAGCAGCAAGGCGTTACTCTTTATGGTGGCAAACTTTATGTAGATGTAATTATTGTTGGGATCCATACTGGGGAACTCCATATAGGACAGCTCTTCAAATCCGTAGCTGTTGAGCTCACAGTGATTCCCAAAAACACCTGAAAAATGAAGAACAAAGTCTGGAATTGGGGAGTTTTTTCCTCACTGTGCGCTCTCCCAGGAGCAAAGTATGATGTGCTCTCAACATGGAACCTCTAATGTACAATTGAAATCACACAACCAACAGAAGAATGCTATTACCCACAGCTGGGTGCTGAGGTACATTACATTTAAACTAAAAATTGAGTTACAAAGGACAGAGGCATCTATTGAAAAGAATGTCATCGAGCTCTGTGGCTTCTTTGGAAAACCAAGCTAGTTTGACAGCTCTGACAAGACCTGGTTGTTAATTATCATCAGGCTATGATTAATCTATTAAACCAGCTATGGAAATAAATGTGCAAGTTGAGTTTATTTTTCGCTCTGCAGCTGTTATCTGAACTGTTTCTCACTGGGGGGTTCATTTTTTATACTTATGAAATAAGCATATGTGGGATTAAAATATGTCTTTGCATGTTTTTATTGATATGAATATTTTGGTGCATTCTACATACTTCTTTTCAGATCTCTGTCACATAATATCTCATGATTTTTCTTTTACTGCAGTAACAATGGGAAAAACCTCCTGATTTGATTTATGAATATTAGTTACATTTACAATGGAAATTAATAAACCCTGAGGAAATGTACAATAAAAGAAATAAAAGGGAATAGAGGAAATTATTCCACATGTTAATCGAAAAACTTACTCAGCATTAGTTACAAATGCATATTGAGAACTATATTTTTGTAAGAGGGTTTTCAGCAACCTTAAAACACTGTAGATTATTTCTGTATATTTCTGGGCTTTTTATTAATCTGTTACGTTTACTTTCATACTTTTCCATATGAACAATGGCAATTCTGGATTAATCTGCATTCAGAATCAATCTTGCAGCAATTGTGTCATGATGCCTTAAAATATCTGTGTTGTTCTATGGTTTTTTCTATGTTGGGTTCGCTCCACAAATCAAATCTGGGATTAATAAATTCTAAAAATTATGAAACTATTTTGGGACTACTATAGGTTTCTCTGATGCAAAATACTGATGATATAGTGGTCTTACTCTTCAGCTCCACTAAAAGTGCCTTTTATTCATCAGGAGAGCTTTGTTATCATCATAATTCCTCCTTCAGACTGAACTTTGGACATTCTTGGTGGTGAAGGTACTTTAGCCCTGAGCCAGCTGTGGTTGAGCTAAATTTCTTCTTTAGGAAGTAAATGGTCTTGATTTAAGTATTTCAACCGTCCGTTCTTACCTTTGGACAGTTATCTGTATCTATTTAATCAGAAATGTTCTTTCTAATTTTTAGGCACTGAGTTGTTTGGCCAGGTCTTATGTTTTTGTGTGAGAGAGAAAGGATCTGCTACTAGGAATGACAAATACGTATTTGTAGTGACCACATCGCTTTTTAATTTTCTTTTAAGAAAAATGAGTTAATTGAACCTCTTAAATACATGCAGTTTTTCCAAACCTTGAATCATTTTCAAACCAGAAATCATTTATGCAGGTAAAAATAAATAGAAATATGAATAGGGAAAGGAGAGATGAAGAGGAGAGGAGGAGAAGGATACTCACCGAAGGGACAGTGGCAGAAATACCCCTCCAGCCCACTTTGGCAGGACCCACCATTGAAACAAGGGTTGCACTCACAGTAGTTGACAGTGGAGTCACACGTTTTCCCTGTGATGAGGGAACAAAAGCAATTTCCAGGTCAGACTATTCAGGAAAATAGGAAAGGGAGGCTGGTGTTGTAGGTAATGAGGTTATGAACCAATGCTGAACTCATGGCCAGGAGAGAGAGTGCCAGGGACTGGCTCTGGGGTGGAGAGAGGAATCACAGACAGGATGCTGGGCTGCTCCCAGTCCCTGTCATAGGCATAATGTGTGGCCCAGAGAAAGTAACTTTACTTTTCAAGTGTCTCATTGTGATTACAGGTACTGGTAGACTATTGTTTTAATTGAATTGGATTTTATTATTTATTTTATTTTATTAACTGGTGTCTATAAAAGAGAGATTATGCAATTAAAAACAGTGCTGAAATAAAGAACTGTAAAAATGCTTTTTTTCCCCTCCCTGTTGAGTGCAATATACTCATTAGGGCAAGGGAGATACAGACAGCCCTTGCTGGACCCTGCACAAGCAGGTCATGCTGAACAGAGGCTGCTATTGTACATGATATGATTTTTCTTATTTTTCCTCATCAATTACAACCTCCTTCCTGACTTGGAGAGACCACAGTCCTCTGGAGCTAAAACAAGCTAAAGGATAGTCCTTTCCTAAGCAGACATTGTCACATGTGGTAAATATTATTCCCCAGAGAACAAACTGAAATCACATAATTCATTTCAGCAAGGAAGGGAACCAAGAGAAAAAGTGAAGATTTTAACAGACACCAAATACAGACATATGTATTCTTTATACTAAACCAAAACCTTATTTGTATGGAACCTTTAACTACAAAAATATTGGTCTTCTTTTCTAAGGTTTTTCATTGCTTGGCTTTGATGAGTTTAGCGACACTTCCACTACATCCCACTCTTGGAACCTGTCTTCCTGTGATGAGGGAACAGCAGTGCCAGCCTTCACTGCCTGTGCTCAGCAAAAACTTCTAAGTATTTCTCCCTGTTTCACTACAAAAATTCACAAAACCAGACACAGTCTTCCAGACTTCTCCTGAACTTCATCTCAGCCAGGCTATATGCACAAGTAAGGGCTAAGATTGTTTTAATGCTTTTTTTTTGGCACTGGTAATTAATTATTTTATTTCTTACACCATATGCGTACGTTTAAGTTAAAAGTACAACATGAGCTTGCACAGAGGGTGTCTGCTCTTGTATGTCACATATATCTTGTAATTTTACATCTCCCGTGACAGGAATGCACAATAGGCAGTCCTCAGAGGTTGCTGGTGCTTAAAACTGTAGAAAACCAGGACTGTGCTTTAAGAACTCTGCTACCTTTTTCAGAGTTTACAATTTGAGCCACTTAATGAAGAAAATCTCACTTTTCCTTCCTCTTCTACTTTTCTGTTTAACCTACAGTTTGCAAGCAGCTCTTCCATGTGAGCAGCAGCTCCCCATGTGTGACTGCAAGCAGGATGGAAATGGAGCGCTGGAGGATTCCTGCGGTTAATACGTCACTTGTAGATGCACCATAAATCCAGGAAACTTTTCCAGTGTCTGAATCTAATTATGCTTTGGGGGTATTTATTTATGTTTTATTCTCTAATGGGCATGACTGAAGGATGAGCTAACTTTTTATGTGAGATTTTGCTGTTTTCTTTGTTTTCAATTTATGGTCCGTAGTAGAGATCTTTGACTTATGAAGGAGAGCACATAGCAAGAGTGAGACAGACGTGCTTAAAATAGCTCAGTGATGTTGCTTAGTTTTCACAAAAAAAATCAAGTGTAGCTAAAAAGGCTTACTCAGATTTTTGCAGTTCAATCTAACTACTCTTCTTTTTCTCAGCTAAACATTAAAGCTGGCACATTTGCTGAGTCAGCAAGAGAATATGAATATTCATTTCAGCTGCACTTACTTTAACCAATGAATAATAGCATCTTCTTTATGCTTAACTCTTGTTTGAAGAGTTCTTGAAACCAACAGAAGTGTGTTTAAAGTAACAGAATTAGAGAATCATAGAATGGTTTGGGGCAAAAAGGGCCTTAAAAACCACCTTGTTCCAACCCCTACCAGGGGCAGGGACATCTTCCACAAGATCAAGTTGCTCCAAATCCCATCCAAATTGGCCTAGATGAAAATTGAAGTTAGCTGAGTTTATAGATCAATTCTCATCTGAAATTCTGAAAGATGCAAGGTATTCATTTCTGCATCAGGAAGATCTTTTTCTGAAGACCATGAAAATTAGGAGAATGATGGATAATTGGTAACAGACAGCATTCAACATTTATCATTCATCACCTCCAGCTGATATTATCACAGGCAGGGGCTTATGCAAAAAATCCAAGTTGCTCAGAATTTTTTTTAATTGAAAAATGTAACAGGAACAGATAGCAGCTGAATGCTCTAGAGTTAAGATTTCAGCTGATTGGAGAGTTTTCGTTTTTGTGGTTCTTTGTGTCCATCTTTTAAAGTGGTTGTTCTAATATTCTAATCTTGCATTTGAAACAACTTCACAAACCTACATTCCTTCATCTTAATGAATCCTGGAAAACAGGAAATGAAGGGTTCAAAGGAAGGGCAGACAACTACTGTAAATCACCAAGCATATTCCCTCCAGAAAGTGATTATTTTAAAAACAAAACCTGTTCATCATTAAGAGATATAATTATAACAGATTGTTCAAACCCTAATGATGTTGCTCTGAGGTAATCAGTCTTTATAATCCTATCCAGTGAAAAGAATGCCATTACCTTTTTCAGTATGATGAAGTGAAATGCAGCTGACAAAACACAGTAAATCAAGGAAAAGTAAGACTCTCAGTTTTCAGGTACACCATTATAAAGGTCTACAGCTCATGTACTCTAATTTACAGTGAACAGTCTGTCTCAGAAAATACTAATTTCTACTTGCATGCACTACCATCTAAATGTTATTTTTTTTACCAAGCATGCAAATTCAATTATGAGACTGTATTTTCATTCCAACAGAAGCAGCAAAGCTATGTATATGGGGAACTGAATTAGAAATCCACTACTTTGGATGCCTCTTTTTTGTTGTTGTTGAGGCACTCAAGGCTTATATTCATGCAGAAACAGTTTGGGCCTTTATTGTTACATCCACTGTGGCTATCTTTAATCACATATGAATGCAAACTAAGAGCCCAAGCAGCTGTGTTCTCTTTCTGTTGGCAGTATAATAATGACATAATAACCTCTATGTCAAGCATTCTCAAACAATCAGTACACTGACATTTGTTTGCAGAACCTATTGAATATTTAATTTGCAGAATTTCAAATATGCTTTTGCAGACATAAAATGTCTAAATATACTGTGTGTTAATTGTGATCTTATCTAATAAGCTCTGCTGATATTAAACTCCAAAGATATTTTGTCTTTTAATTACACTGGTGCCATTTGTTTTCTGTCTTGATCAATTAATCTCAGGACACTTTAATAAGCCTTGATTCTGCAATGGCCAACTGATTAAACAACATCTGACTCCCAAATAGAAACGTCTGCCTCAGTGGCAGTCTATTTTAAGGTTATTTGTGTTGACAGGGAGTTTAAGAAAGCTCCTATCAGATGCCACGTTTAATTCATGGCATGAAAGAAATCCAACACTTCAAACTCTAAGAGTCTCTCATCACATTCTCTTATCAAAAATACTCATCTTTTTTTTGAACTTGTCACATGCAGATTTTCAGCTGACATAAGGGTTGAGCATTAAGGTACGAGCTTTAACACCAGAAGAAATCAGCTGGATGCTTCATAAATGTTTCAAATTACTGTCTAGAGGCATACACTGTAGTTTGCTGCTGGAGCTAATGAAGAGTTTTGCCTCCCTGCAACAGCAAACACACACCCATGTACTCTCTGGTGCTAATGACCTCAAGAGTTGCAGGGCAGAGGTGGCCTAGAATTATTTTGCTATGCTCCTGGCAAAATAATTTGATGTGCTAATACAACATGAAATAAAATCCTGGATTGGTAACTTAATTAGAACTGCCTGTCAATTAACAATTGCTCCTGACCTGAGGCTCATGAGCACATTTGTGAGGTTCATGCAGATCTCATCAGCATCCTTGATATTGCACTGAACATGTATCCACTGCTGCAGCTGTGATTTAAATTAGGTAGCTGAACCCTTACTTTGAAATTAATTAACTTTCTCCTCCATTCTCTCCTGCACAGATTTACTTTAAGTAAAAAAATCCCAAAGGAACAGTGGACCTCTGATCCTGCATGGCTACAGGTGAGTTGTGGTGGTGGCAAGTCCCACAGTAGTAGGGACACAGCTGTGCTGAGCTGGGCTGCCCTGGGGCTTCTGCAATACAGAAATACTCCTTAGAAAACGGCACTGAAAGCCTTACCTAATCTTTTCTGGTTAGGATTTTTTTTTCTGATTTCTATAAAAAGTGGCTGTAAGCACTGATTAAAATTGTTCAGACCTTCCTTAAATATCCTATTCATGGCAGAAGCAAAGACCAGCCTGCTTTTCTAGGGTTACAATGCTGCTGTGTTTGAATGTGTAATAAATATCAGAGAAAAAATACTCAGAAGGGGTAGGAATGCTACAGACATTTCTGAGCTTAATGAAAACAATAAATGACAAAGGGACAAAATACAGAACAGAGAGGCTGACCATTTTGCCTCAATTCTGGTTTTTCCCATATCCTTCATCTGTTTTCTGTCCTGCAAGTAATTTGGGGCAGAGGCTGATTTTCTTGCTTGGCACACTTCTAGCAGACTTGAAATGCTCCCACAATATGCATAACAATAACATGTACAGAAAAATCATACTTAAGCATTGGAAATGGTTTCCACACATTAAAAAAATTTAAATAGTTCTCGCAAAAATCTTTCTGTTCTAAAGCAAATCAGGTAAGTGAGGTTTGCCTTGGGAGAGAGCTAAAATAAAATAAAATAATATTGCAGGCACCTGGTCTTCTGAGTTTTCACACTATTAATACCTCATTTTGCATGACCTCTTCATCTACTGGGGATGCTTGTAATCAGAAATCTCAGGCTAAAAGGCACATCTCCACATTCTCAGCATCTTTTCTGCACTGTGAGTTTTGGAGGAGTAAAAGCGTACCTGTGTACCCAGTTTTACAGACGCAGTTGAAACTCCCTGGGAAGTTCTGGCAGGCAGCACCATTTTTGCAGGGGTTGGAAAGGCACTCATTGACGTCCCTCTCGCAAGCCATGCCGGTGAAACCCTCCGGGCAGCTGCAGGAGAAGCCCCCCACCAGGTTGTGGCAGGTGCCCTCGTTGTGGCAGGGTGACGGGAGGCACTCGTCGATGTCGGTCTCGCACAGGCTCCCCTCGTAGCCCGGCAGGCACCTGCACACGAAGGGCCGCAGGGGCTCGTTGGCCACGATGATGACGGGCACGCTCTCGTGGGTCTGCAGGGCCGGGCTCACCGCCAGCCTCCTCAGGCAGCTCCCCCCGTTCTGGCAGGGGCTCTGCAGGCACCAGTCGTGGTCCACAGCCTCGACGCGCACCCCGCTCTGGCGGAAGAGGACGTCCTTGATGCTCTCGAAGAAGGTGGCCACGCCGCTGGGGTTCACGTACTGGCTGTTGCCGCGCTTGACGGCCGCCATCAGGAAGGTGTGGTTGCTGTCCTCATAGAGCCCGTAGAGCTGGATGGCCGTGCCCAGCCCCGTCAGCTGGGAGCTGGCGATGCGCAGGAAGTGCAGGTAGTGGTTGGTCAGGAAGTCCCGCACGCTGTGGGCGCTCAGGCGGAGGAGGACGCTGTTGTCGATGGTGGCGTTGCTGAAGCCCGCAAAGAAAATCCGGACGCTGCTGGTGACGGCTCCGTGCAGCCCGTCATTGCTGAGGACAGCCAGGTCAAACGTGCCATCTGTGGACCTTGCCTGCGAGTGCAGCTCACAGGTGCCCCTGGGAATGCTGAAAAGGCTGGTGACTCCTGAGGTGAGGGAGCACTGGAAGCTGTCTAGCACGTCTGGATCCTGAGGCTTTACGTTGCCCAAAATTCCACCTGGGAAGAGGTTGCCATAATAATGAACAAAGATTTCTACTGTTCTGGGCTGAGATGGGTTGTCATTTTGGTCTATTACCTTGATCTGCACAGTTCCTGTGGAAGACATCTGAGGAATGCCAGAGTCTCTCGTAATCACAGAGAGGTAGAAATCGCTGATTTGCTCCCTGTCAATCTCCCTCGTCGTTGTCAGGACTCCAGTGGTGCTGAGGCTGAAGTAGCTGGTGGCAGGGCCAGTGCTGAGCAAGTAATATGTAAAAGGACCTTGGTTGGGAGGCAGATCAGGGTCTGACGATTGAAGCGTCATCACCAGAGTTCCTGCGCGGTTATTCTCCAGGACTTCTCCTTGGCTGGTGGACAAGGTAGGGCCGTTGTCGTTGATATCTTCCAAAGTTACCAACAGAGAGGCACTTCCTGTAGCAGACGGCGTTCCCGAATCTATGGCCAGCACAGACAGGTTGTAGACAGGCAGCGTTTCTCGATCCAGCTCCGCAGTGACCGTCACCTGTCCTGTCTGCGGGTTGATGGAAAAGGCGCTGTTCTCATTGCCAGACCCGATGAAATAGGAAAACCTGCTCCAGCTGGGGACAGAATCTGAATCAAAGGCACTGACAAACGTGACATGGGTGCCTGGAGGAACACCCTCGCTGATCCGTATATTGTAGGTTCCCAAGGTAAAAACAGGAGGATCGTTGGCATCCAGGATTGTGATATTAACTGTTACTTCATCTATGTCTGCACCACGAATGCTCCCCAAATTTTTTGCAAGGACTTTCAAAGAGATTCGTTCTTCTTTTTCTCTGTCAAGAGGTCCTGAAACGTAAATCTGGCCACTTTTCTCATCTATCTGGAAGCCCTTCTTTCTGCTGTTGCCAAAGATGAGGTAGTGGACTTCTCCATCGATTCCCATATCACGATCACTTGCAAAAACTTCACCTACAACAGTACCTTTGGAGGCTGCCTCTGAAACCTCAAAATAATAAAGCTTGGACACAAAACGGGGCACATATTCATTTGTTCCTTCTAACTGGATGTTGACAGTAGCAAAGCTGCACCTCTCTTCATCTGGAACATTAAAAGCCTTTACCGTTAAATGGTAACTCTGCTTTGTTTCATAATCTAAAAATCCCTGGGTGGTGATGGTTCCTGTGTTGGGGTCAATGACAAAGAGGTCGCTGTCTGAGGACTGGATGGCATAGGCAATCACAGCATTAGATCCAGAGTCAGCATCAGTGGCGTTTAAACAAATCACAGTTGTCCCACTGGGGGCATTTTCTAACACGGTGGGGAAGTACTCCTCAGGGCTGAATGCTGGGGAGTTATCATTGACATCAACGACATTAACGGTGACACCACAGTAGCCTGTTCGGGACACCCACCCTCCATCCATGGCAGCAATGACCAGCTCGTGCTTTTGGTGTAACTCAAAATCAAGTGGTTTGGCTAGTGTCAGCGTACCAGTAGTTGTATTAATAGCAAAGATTCCATCTTCGTTTCCAGAGGAAATATTGTATCTGATTAATCCATTCATAGCAGCATCTCTGTCTCGTGCTGAAACTGTCCTGACCACTGTTCCAACGGAGTAGCTCTCTGGGACAGTAACACTCATACGGCTCTGGGAAAACTCAGGTGTATGGTAATTTTCTTCTGTTACTACTATTTCAACAGCTACCTCGGATGAGAGTGGGGGATTACCCTTGTCCTTGGCTTTCACTTTAAACAGGAAGTTTTTGTTCAAATCAGCCATTAATGAAGAGGACACAGAAATCCAGCCTGTGCTCCTGTCCAGCCTGAATTTATTGGTTTTGCGCTCATCAGAGATGAAGTACTCCACTTCAGAATTCAAGCCAAAGTCCTTGTCATCCACTGCAGTAACTTTAATCAAATTTGTGCCAACCCTCACGTTCTTAGTAACAGGAGTGAAATATTTAGGAGCGAGGAAGAGCGGCGCGTTGTCATTGCTGTCTACGATGTTTATGGTGACAGTGGTCTCACTCACCAATGGGGGACTGCCCCGGTCCGATGATGTCACGATGAAGCTGTGCCTATTGATGTTGACATTGCTGGAACCGCTGGAGTTTTGGTACCTTAAGTACTGCTTGTTGAAAATCTCTCCTGTGGTTGCGTTAATGCGGAAGAACTCAGACTGGGATTTTATGAAGTAGAAGACTTGACCATTGGACGCTTCATCTGGATCTGTGGCTGAAACCTGGGTGACCTTTAGCCCAATCCCAGGAAGCTCGGGACACTCTAGGTAATAGGATGGTTTTGTAAATCGTGGGGCATTGTCATTGACATCTGTGACAAATATGGTGACATCTGTGCTCACTGTCCAGCCCGAGTCATGTGCAGAGACCCTGATTCTGTATCGGTCGGTGTCCTCCCTGTTCAGGGGTCTGCTGACAGTGATGTCCCCAGTGCTGGGATTTATGGTAAACGGGAGACTCGTATCCCTTATGGAGTACCTGCTGACCGCATTCACCCCAATGTCCTCATCTGATGTTGTGACTCGCGTCACTGTAAAACCCAGAGGTGCATTTTCAGGCACAGAAGCACTGAATATCTGTGAAAACCTTGGAGCATTGTCATTTTCATCTAAAATATTAATGATAACTTTGACAGTAGTGCTCTGGAGTGGAGTGCCTTTATCTGAAGCTTTTATGGTTAGTGTGTACTGAGACATTTTCTCCCTGTCCAAGGGCCTGACACTTCTGATCTCACCAGTGGCTCGATTGATAGTGAAACTGTTTTCAGTATTGCCCTCAATTATTTCATAATTTAGCTGTCCGTTTAGACCACTGTCTCTGTCAACAGCAGCCACCGTCAGTATCTTCCGTGGGGACAGGTTCTCCGCTATTTCTGCAATGAAGGGATCTTGCTCAAACTCTGGCACGTTATCATTGACGTCAATCACTGATACTTCCAATTTCTTGTATGAGGAAAAGGGGGGAAAGCCCGTGTCTCTGGCCTCAATCCAAACCACGTATTTCTGCACAGCTTCGAAATCCAAAGCTCGCCCAACAGAAAGCTGTCCTGTCACCTGGTCCACCAGGAAAGTGCTGCCCAGGTTACCGCTGGCAATGTAATAGGACAAGGAGCCTCCTCTGGCTGAAGATCCAGAGACGGTGGTGACAAGTGTCCCGACTGCTTGGTTTTCAGGGAAGGTGAAGGTCTCCTGCTCCGCCTGAACATGAGGAAATTCAGCTTTGTCCACAAACCTCACGGTGACAGTGGTAGAGTCTGTCTTGGGGTACCGGCCACCATCCCTCACATGAACAGAAATGGTGACTTCAGACTCTCCCGCCAGTGGTTTTGCAGCCAGGATTGCCCCCCTTGCTGGATCAATGTGGAATTTCTCAGAGTTCTTCCCCACAAGGGAATAATGGAGCTCGGCATTGGAACCGGCATCTGCGTCGGTGACAGTCACAGCAAACACAAATGAGCCTGAAATGGAGAACAAAGCCAGGTCAGTCCTGTAATAAATGCACTGATGTGAGAAACATGATGCCAGCCTCCCTCTTGGAAGCACATCCTAGACCAGCATGCTCTTTCTCACACTGCTCTGAAAATGAACTGCCATTTTCACAAAAAAGTTAGTTCAGCAAGGGGCAAGTGAGTCTGTGAGTCCACAAGACATGAACGCAACCAAAAAATGTTGAGTTGAAAAATAGGACACTGCATTCAGAGAGATGGACTTACAGATCTCAGTAACTGGGAAACAGACTTGCAGCCTTTTGGACGCTTAGCATCCTTCTTCTAGAACATTCACACAATTAAAACCATAAACCCAGTAAGACTGAATGCTGTTTTGATTTTTAAAATTACTCTTAGCATATTTATCCATGAAAACTCTCCACCCTGGAATTCAAGGACTATTAAGGCTATGTAAGTGCATAGGCAGTGTCTGTGGACATTTACCCTACACTACCATCCCTTGCAATCCCTTCTCTTCCTATTCTCCAGTGGCTACTCCTTTCTCCCCACTAGCCCCTTACTTCTAATTTTCTAAGAGTATCCCAAGGACAGTAACTAAGAAGACTGCATTTTTAAAAGCACACTGGTAAAACAGAAATAGAGAACTATTGCACACTAGTACAATCACATGATTACACTCAGATTTTTTGAGTCTTTTGAATTTATGCTTCACAATAAGCTTGATTGTATGGACACAATTTGCATTATCCTCTACATTTGCCCACCTGCAAGGAGAACCCAGGGTGTTCCTCCTCACCAGACTTTACAGATCTAATGCACGGCATGTCCTTAAAATTTGACACTGTCCGACAAATTTGCAGAACACTGGTCATGTTTTACCATTACAAAATTTAGGAAATACTCAGTTTTGTACAAAAATGATGCTGTTTTAAACGTCTTAAGGGAAAATCATTTACAGGCAGGAATGACTTTGACAGCATCCCTTAAAATTATACTTCATGTCACTATTTGTCATGTGCAGTGATTTGTACTCCAGGGGCAGGAATATTTAGACAAGAACAGTATTCAAACCCCTGCAAGAAATGGGACAGGAAGAAATTAAGATTCTGTGCTTCAATTATTCAAATTATAATATTAATATTATTACTAGTTCCCCTTTTTAAACTTGATTAAAAATGGCAAAAAGAAAAGAAAGTTGTAAATAAAAAAAAGTCGGTACATTTCTAGGATTTTTCTAAGTTAAAAACAGAGTGAACTGAGATTTCATACAAAAAGCACTCAAAAACACATTGCCAGAAAACATCAGGTGAACCTATGTGTACTCCTCGTGTAAAGAATTTAAAGAAACACCCCAAAAACCACCAGACAAAGGCACTAGTCAGATTACACAAAGTTTCACCAATGCAATAATAAAACAATTTCATAATGTTGTTCTGGGAACAGAGAAGAATTGTAAACAAATCCATTCTTCCATAAAAAGGAGAAGTATTTGCAATTGTTTAAAATTAAGAGACAAAATCCAAGACATGGGAATAAGCTTTTCTTTGTGTTAAAAGAAAAATTATTTTGTAAACCATTTGTCATAGAATCCTCTCTGTAGGCATCATATATCCATGGATGTGTACGTATGTGAAAACATGGAATATGGACTGAACCAGAAATTAACTCCCGTGTTGAGTGAAGTAACTTTAATTTGGGTGTAGGTTCCACAAAAGGAAGACTGCTGTTTGAGTACTTTTATTTTATTTTACTTCACCACTTGGCTCAAGGAAAAGCAACATAATTAACATCTGACATGGACATGGCATTATTGGAAGAGGTTGTCAAAATCCTGTTTAGGAATTGCTCAGAGGAGACTTTCAGAAATAAAACCAGGCCATTTTCTTCCTAACCCTGGCAAAATAATAACTTTTTTGACTGGGTGATCATTTACAGTATGTCTACTTTATGTAACTACAGGAACATAATTGAATTTGGATGGGAGGAACACAATAGAAAAAACCTGGATAAATCATGTACGGTAAATTGTGGTTTGTTATTCCTCGTTCCCATGCAGCACAAAGAAAATACCAGGATAACAGCTGCAAAGGAACATCTCAGAAACATTTCTGGTGGCACAGCTTTGCATTTCATTAAGATGTTGCCCAGAGAATCTGTGAATGCCCATCTCTGGAAGTGTTCAAGGCCAGGTTGAGATGGGACTTTGAGCAATCTGATTTAGTGGAAGACGTCCCTGCCCATGGCAGTTGGGTTGCTACTAGATGATCTCTAAGGTCCTCTCCAACCCGAACCATTCCACGATTCTCTGTTTATGGAAGTGCTTTCATCCCAAGCACTGCCAGCGATGAGGTTACCTGAAGTGGTGGGCGATGGGACGTGGGTGACGTAGGGGTGGTGCTGGAATTTGGGTGGGTTGTCGTTCACGTCGGCCACAGACACGAGCACGCTGGCGGAGCTGGAGAGAGCCCTGGGGAAGCCCCCATCGCTGGCCACCACCACCAGGGTGTAGTTCTCCCTGGCCTCTCGATCCAGGAGAGAGCTGGTGATGATCTGCCCCGTGGAAGGGTTGATGGTGAACTGTGAATTGCCGCCTGTAAGCCTGTAGCTGTTTGAGAGGAAAACCAAAGAAGAAAAACTGGATCAGTATTTCTGAAGGCAGCCTGCTGCCCTGAGATAATAACCATTTTCTGTACTCTTCACACCACCATGCTGATGGGTATCCATACAGACAGTCAGATTTTCTTCTGACTCTCCATCTGTCTTCACTATTTTACTTTTTCAAATTCCAAGGCCTGTCATAAATGACATTTCTGGGGATTTCCAAGCATAGCTGTTTAACACAGATTTCTAATACGCGAGTTGACTGAGCCTTTGGATGTTTGAAGATACCATTGGACATACTCTCAAAAATGCCATCTGGAGGCATCCTCTGGTGCTGATTTCTCTGGGCTAATGCATTAACTGTTACTCCAAAAGGCTGACGAACCTCTTAACTGAACTTGCAGAATATAATAAGAAAAAGTACTGCTTTTTGAAATAAAACTATGACAGTTTTACAAAATAAAATTAACATTTAGTATCCATATTGTTTCCTGAAACCAAGTTTTGCTATTCAAGATTTCAATGTTAATTTATAGTAATTCATAGCAAATTAGTAACCACAGAGCTCTGTTAAGAGAGACTAATTGGGACCAGAGCTTGATTTTCGGTGGGTGTATGTGTCTGTGCACACATCCCCATGTGATCTGATAAGACCTGACTGTGTGCTCACTGCAGGCACATGGTAGGGGCTACCTCTGGCTTCCTACCACACTGAGTTTGTCCCTTCTTTTGGAATGCTTACCCAGCATGTGTTCATACAGAATGAATCTCAAAGATGTATTTTTAAAGGTACTTGGTTAATATTACCTTTTTAAAGAATTCAGATAATGTTTTTTTGAGAAAACAATGAAAACAAACACTGGCTCAAATGAACAATTCCCATATTCAATATCATAACCCAACACAGCTGTGGTTAGCATTGCTCCTATGCCAGAGCACATTAGCAGCTTTCCTGAGATATGATTCTATGAAAGATTCAGAATAAAGTGGCTTTAATGAAAGAGATTAATATTCCTATCTTCACCTCTTTAAGACCAGAACAGGTTATGACAGCAGTAATAACACAGCCCAGAAGCTGCACCGAGACACTTGAGAGCCAGCCTGTGTAATAGGCTGTGGCAACTTCTCCTGCTCAGTCATTAATCTCTACACAACGCCATGAGCATACTTTAATTGCTTAATTATGATATAATGTGATGGCCATATGCAATTATTCTGCAGCCATAGCAATGTGCACCTAGAAGAGAAAGAATGTGCACAAAGCCTAAAGCACTACTTAAATCTCCCTAAACAGCAGCACCAGGCACATTTCACACTGATTTGCAGTGATTTAACCCTGAGTGGGGTATTGCAGATACAGAAACATTCTCTTCTGTGTTTCCACATATATGTAGTGGCTCAAATGTTAGCATTGGAAAGATACCATGAATTTATTTCTTTTTAAAAAATGGAAATAATAAAGACATATTACATTTGTCATAGGATGTTCTGAATTATATTTGCACGTAAACCAACTGGAGAGTGTACATGTATCTCAACATGACTGCAAAAAATCCAAACTCAACCCAAAATAAACTAGACAGAACCAAAACCAAAAACTTTTTGAAACTCTAATGGTAGCAAGTGGTGTAAAAGGAATTTGATCCAAACACTTAAAATCTGGCCTTTTGACTCTTATGTCTGCTCTCTTTAACAGGACTGCTCAAGTGTGCATTGCCATTTACAACCCCATCACCCTCCTTTAATGACTTCACAGGTTATCACCAGAAACAAGAGAACAAGAGTTGGCATGTATGGACAAGTGACAGTTTTGTAGAATATTAAACACTTCTTTCAAAACACAGCACAGTTTTTGACTTTACATGACAATGTTAGCCAAGGATTTTAAATATCCCTTTTGGAAACCAATGGTTTAATCTTGTTTCAGTCTAACAAGACTGAAAAGGAGTTCTGAGTGCTCAGCACCTCTGACAAGACGACCATACATGTTCTGGTTCTTCTGGCTTTCACCAGTTTTGTAATACCACTCATACTTTAAGATCTACTTTAAATGCTGAATTTGGACAAGTTCTGTCCAAGAAAAACAAAGTCTGTTCCTGAGCCTAAAGAGTGTAAAACAAAACCTGAAAACAATGTTTTAATAGCTACTTATGAAGGGAAAAATATTTTTATCAAGTAATTCTGTGATGCAGTACTGAGTGAATGACAAAGACTAATGGCAGAGATATTAAAGCAATTTAACCACACTGAAGAAATCCAAGAGCACTCTGATAATTTCTGATTATGGAACACAATCATTACTGTCATTCATGCTTTGCATGCAATTCTTTTTTTTTTATAAAGGAGCTTGCCAGAAATATTTTCTTCAACTATGAGTGAACAGAATTAAAAGCTTCATTGTTTCACAATTTAATAAATGGTAATTTTGGATGATTTTCAAATATCTAAAGATGTCTAAACGTCAAGCTTCTATTTTTGGCTTGTAGCTAGTTGGAAACAAAATATTTCAGTATTTTATAGATATTGCTTTGCCATAACATAGTTCTGTTTTATTTTACTTTTTTAAAAAAGTGACACAGTGGTATTCTTTTGCTCTTTGAAGAAGGAAGTAAGGTGAACTAAGAAAGGTAAATAAGGAAGCTACTTTTATATCCTGCTTTGTGAGTTTGGAAACAGTGATTGTTGGCAACTATTTAATTAAATGTGGTAAGATTAAGAACTAATACAAATTGGCTTTGCATTCCATTCGCAATGTATCTGTCCTCAGTGGATAATCTTCAGCTTGTCACTGCCACTCAGCATCTTCATTACTCTTGTCTGTGGAACTGGGAATGGCCAGAGTTCAGCTCAGTGCCCAGTTAAGTTCTATCATCTAAGCCCTGCAAACCCTTTGGCATGTAGTGCAAAAATGCCAAATTCCAACTTTTTACTGGTTTTCTGAATGGCATAAGCTTTATGCCTTATCTTGGGTAATTTTCATGCTAAACTGAAGACATTAATTGACCAAAGCTTTATTCAAGGAGCACATTTGCTTTCAGTGAAAACTGCTCACTACATGAAAAGGTGTGAATGCAGCAGAAAGGCAGGTAGTGGGTGCAGGTGCAAATTAAACTCATTTGCTTTTCACTTAGTAAAATAATAAACTCTACAACTCTATTTGTCCTCAATATAACTCTAAAAGCCTATAAACAACAACAAGACAGATTTGCCCAAGTAATTTAGTTACACACATAAAGCTGTTCTACTTTGTCTTACAGCTTTAAGGCAAGCTAGTGATGGACACTGATGAAAAAGCAATCTTCAGGCAAGATATGAGGCAGTATTACATGGAGCAACAGTAATTGACCTACCTAATAACAGCATTTGCAGAAGCATCAGCATCCGAGGAGTTTACGAGCAAAATATCTGTCCCCGTGGGAGCATCCTCCGGAACAGTGGCAAAATACATGTTAAAGGCGAACGTCGGGACATTGTCATTGACATCATCCACTGTGACAGCAATGGTTCCAGTGCCAGTGAGGGCAGGAGATCCTGCGGGGAAGGGGGGATACAAAGTGCCAGAGGTTACAAACACCAGCATGCTAATCAGAGGTCTGCCAGCCCCGATTTAGAGCCGAGCGCTTGAGCATGTCACAGTTCACAGAGCAAGAAAGGCAGCTCAAAACTGAGGACAGGGTCAGGCTTGTTTCAAAGTCATCTTGACATAAAGTACAAGTTGTGAAAGACACACACAAAAAAAAAGTTATTATTTTTCTTGATCCATCTAATTCCAGAAATATTTTGTAATACAAGCTCAGTGGAAAAAGATGGTCTTGGAACTGCTCAGAAAGCCTTCCTGTAACAATTAGGACCAATTTGAAGATGTGGTTGACTTTTCTATTTCTCTGTGAGAAGACTTTCAAAGGTGGCACGCTGACAGACGTGAAGACTCCAGCCCTCAATTTATTCATCCGCAGAACAAATAGAGTGGAAACAGTGGCAAAACTCAGCTTTCCGTGTGGCTCTTCCACTGCCGGTCACACCCCTGACCTGGGGAGACCTTCTGGGAGCGGGTGAGAAGGTTGCAATGAGTCTCCAGCCCTGCTCAGACTCATTCTCTCCACAGAAGCAACCATCTATAGCAGCAAATAATGCTCGCTCCAATGGGATACTGGCTTACGGGAAATCAGACTGAACTTATTTAACCCAGGGCTTTCATCCCCCTTGTTATTCTAAACTTAACTCTGATGAGCAGCAACGAGCATGAAATAGCATGTTTATTCATGTGCAATCTCTTAGTATTTGTCCTCTTAAGCTTTTCCTTTGTCAAATGCAAAAAAAGACAATGAAGACTTTTACAAGTTCATGTTAGTTTTGTCAGTCCATTCATTGCACTTCTTTTCAGCCAAGAATCAGCAAGAGATCTTCTGCTAACCAGATTCTTCCCCTGGAAAAAGGGGATCGTTCCTGTCTTTGAATGCATAGCAAGGAGAAGGAAAAAGAGATAGGAGAGCACAAAACACTTAAGTTATGGCCACTTTTACTCAAAAGACAGATGATGACCATGCCTGTTTCACCCAAGATTGCATTGCTTTCCCCTTCCATCTCAGATACAACAATCCAGCATTTGCTGGACTGGGAAAAAAGTGAGGCTAATGAAATGCTTTGGGCCAGAGACTGGTGCAGTCCTTGCCGCAAGGCAGGCATATTACACGGAGCTGTCACTTGATGGAACACAGGCCACCCCGTGTGACCGCCCCAGTCCTTCCAGCCTGGCGGATGACTGGGTCACTGCTATCCAAGGTTATTGCTGGAGCTCAACCTCAGGGCTGGGAAGGAGGCAGGCTCTGCTCTTGGGTCTCATCTGCTCCTGGCAAGGGCTCCAAACACAAAGTTCTTATATAAAAGGAGAAATAACAACTCGCTTTCCCACACGTTAACCCTTGAAGGCTGAAGAAGCAACGCAGGAAGAAGCTGGGAGCAGCCTCAGCACGGGCAGGAGGATTTTTCACCACAAAATGCTTTGCAGTAACGTGGTTTAATGCCCAAATGGACTGAATGACACAGCTTCCAATTGAAAGGTGTTATAAATCTCTCAAGGCTGGCTTGGAGGCTGCTGATCAGAGGGGAAGGATCACAACGCCGAGGAAAGAACGTGCAAGCCAAGGAGTGTAGGTTTCACATCACACAATAGAGGCCTTTCTCTGCTCTAGTCTGAGGTAATTCACTCTGCCAATTAATACGCTTTCAGCCAGGAAGGTTACATTAAGGCAATAAGTCTGACTCATTTTTTAGCCTTTTTCTTTTTTTTTAACTCATGATTTTGTCACTTAGCCAAGCACATATAGATAGAAAAGCCTGCAGAAGTGTTCTTGATTGCTGAAATATTGCCTGTGAAGTGTTTATTATTACTGCATTAAACGAAAGAGAGTCCTCAGCGGCGTTTGCTGCGTGTGTCATCAAGCTCTGGCCTTCCAAACGCATTTTATTGACATTCATCTCGCAGCTAATGAAATGAAAGGTTGAAAGTTGTAAAGTTTCGCAGCTGATTAAACAATTTATATATAATTCAGAAATTAATCTGGGGTAAGTCACATTCAAAGAGCATCAGTAATGCAATTCAGCCTGGAAAAGAAAGCTAACTCACAGCTAAAACCTGAAACTCGCTGCTTAAAATGTATTTGCTAAAGACAAAGCCAAGGCCAGAAAATTCGCACCATGGGTTATGTCACAAAAATGAACAGAGGTGGCATGGCCTTTAGATCCCAGCCCTTGCCTCATGCCCCAATCCCTTATTCTCCAATTCCCCTTCCTCCATGGAAGTGTCTACGAGGCACCATGCAGTGCAGGATGGGCTCATTTGTGTCAGCCTCAGGGAAGGCACTATACCAGCCAAGGCTGAGCACCACACCAACAAAATTAGCTGGGGTAACATAAGCAACCCAGACCTCATCTACGTTAGCTTGTGGCTGCAGAGTGCTCACAGAGACATCCCAGAAGTCCCATATTAATTCAGCTGTTTGTAACATCCCAAGTCACTGCTCCTTGGTTCAAAACCCCAAACCTTTCTCATCTTACTTGGATGGAAAAACTCACGTATTTACATTGGTTTCCTGTCTGTGTAGTTATCCAGATATGTGTTTTTTCCTCTAAGTAAAATATCACGTCCACAAATTTACTCCTTTCTTCTATTACACCAAAAGACAAAGTTGCAATTTCACAGAGAGTCCTCAAAGTCCTTTACTCAGTTGAAATTAAATGACTAGCTCACATTTCTGCAGTTACTGAGAAATATAAGAAGAGGAAATTACAAATGAAGTAATTTCATATGGAAAAGAAATAGCTTGGGGCCAAATTCTACCGTCCTCAGTGAACTTCCAGTGAAAGCTGTGCTGGCATAAGGACCACAGAATTTGGCCCTTGGTAATAAGCAGGTTTCATAAAATGTACATGCCATATTTGTGGTGAGAGAAGTAGTTTCCATGGTCAGGCTGAGTTCCCAGATTTCTTAGTTTTGCTTCAATAGCAAATCTTCCCCCAGTAAGTTACTTTTTGTTATGGTAGAGCATCACCCTTATTTTATTCAAAGTGCTCTTAATAGTTTGCATAAATAAGTGCAGTAAATTTAGTGTAAATTCTGCAATATTAGCCAAACACACAAGATGACCCCAAACCATTCTTAATAAACCAGACATGTTACAGCCTATCTAAAATTGCTGTACATAGCCACACAAGCTTCTGAGTACTTTTAGAACATCCCTGAGGGCTAAAGCCACAAAGAAACATACACTTTTCCCTTAGTGAACTTACATTAAAAAATTTCTATGATTTTTCACGTTAGCCTGAACTATTTTTCAGCAGAAGCAGCAAGTATTTCTTTGTCAGACACTCCTCATTTAGAGCATTTCTCTAGTGTTACAGAACTAAGTAGGTTTTTTTCCCCAAATCCAAAACCACTATATCCCACAGAGTCTTAGAATATCCATGTTGGAAAAAAAGTTTTCTAGAAGGATGGAGTAGTGAAGGAATCAACTAATTAACAATGAAAGAACATGAAGTTGACTACATGCACTAAATGGGAGAGATTGAATTGGCTGCTCCCATTCAGTGAGTATCAAATCTTTAAAATTTAGAAGATGGTGCCATTCATGTATTATTGTCATTGTAATTGTGAATTTCCCATCTCTGTGTGCTGAGGTCTGTTTCTGTGAACTGCACAGTTTATTTTCTAGGTGGCAGCTGTACACATACACTAAGCAGACAGTCCCACAAACGTCCACACATGTCATTGTTGAAACAGAGACTAACCTGGGATACTGTCAAAATAGTAACGCTGAGTTCAGGGGGAAATTGCTTCCCACGGATGTTCTTCCAAAAATTTCAGCTTTTTTGCTTACATCTGCAAGCAAACATGTGTCTGGGGATGAAGAGAAGGAGCAGACCTTGGGAGCCTGGTCCTCAGAGGCCTGTGGTGGAGGGTGTTACAGAGAGAGGTTATGAGAGGCCACCTTGGGCTGGGCCAGCACAGGACACTGGGGGACGTGACAGGAACATCAGCCATGGGGAGTGTGGGTCAGGCAGGCAGCAGCATGGGACAGGATGTCTCTTGTCCCAGCAAGATGGGACTGGCAAAGAACTATCAGCAGGTTTTCTGCTCCACTCACCCATGCTTGGTTGAGGCTGATCACCACAAGAAAGATGATGGTACTTGCAATTTTTTACCTTAAGTGTTGCAACAAGCGCTCTCAATTTTTTCCTCTCCCCATTCAGGAGAGGTGGGATGAAAAATGCTGTCTCTGTGCAGTAATTCAAGTGGAAGAAAGGAAACAGAATGCAGGAAGGTGCGGTGGGAAGAAATCCCATTGAACCTGACAATCTCTGCTTTTCAAATGCTGGATGACCAGCAAAGAGAGGTCAATGCACCTTTCTGGATGAACTCATCATAAGGCACTCACTGCCCTAACTTGTGCCAATGCTTCAAAGACACAAAGTCACCCACAAGGGATGCATCTGAAGACTGCTTTCACTTTTGCCTTGGTCTGTCCTTGCACTCATGGAAGAAGGGAGCACCATGTGCTCGTCCCTTGCTCTGGGGAATGGGGAAGGGGAGCTGTTTGGGCTCCCTGGAATCCCCTCACACAAGGCAGCGTGTGCTCTGGTACAGGTTCAGCTCTCTACAGCACATCTGGGTGACTGGGGAATGATCAGAGCACTAAGTGCACTGGAGCAGCAAGAAAAAGCCATGAAAGGGAACTTGCAAAGCCATTTAGGTTCTTCAAGGAAGCTCAGGAAAAGATGATGCTATTGGAAATTATCTCGGCTGCATGGTGCTGTTTGGCTCACAGCAAAAATTAGAAATAGGAGAATGTGTCCAGCACACCATCCACATATTGTTTGAAGCCTTAATGGTTTCTAGGTCCTGTCTGCACCATGCTTAGCACAGCAGATAGTAAAACCATCATTCCTTTCAGAAACCAGGAACTCAGAAGTTTTTGCCAGCATTAAAACATCAAAATCGTGTACTAGAAAAGGAACAATAAACTTAAGCAAAAAACCCACAGATACACTTCACTAAAATGAAAAAAAAAGTATTTAAATTAAATAAATTAATCAAAATGACTAATCAAGACTCATCCTGAAGGCGGTTTACCATGTTTTGTGGTAAATTAAACACATCATTATCCTGAAAATTGGAAAGCGATTTAACAGAAATGCAATTTTTGCCTCAGTGAAATGTGTTGCTTTGCAACAAAGCAGATTTCACTTCTCCAGTCAAACACTCAGTGAATGAGTCCCAGGACTAGGAGCTGTATGTGTTATCACAGAGAATTAACTTTTTCACTCAAGTAAACAAGGCCTTTCTCACAATAAAGTGGCCAGTCTTTCTAAATGCATTTAAATGCAGATGGAGTGTGCTGAACCTCACTCAACTGGTGAGTTTTAAAACAAATATAGAGCTAGATTAAGTGAAAATGCAACTAGCCTGCATTACACTTAGCATTTCTAGTGCACACAAAGCTTGATTTGGAACATGGATGGCTTTAACTAATTTTCCAAGAACACAGAAGAAACTGTGTCTGTGAAATGAGAAAAAGTAGTCCTTTTTTACAAGATTGCACCACAAATATTTGTCCTGGCAGGGTATGTTGACTGCTTGTTTTCTTCTTACTCAATTTTTCACCACAGCCTGCCATGCTAAGTCTTAAAAAAACTGGTGAAGCTAGATTATTTTGAGACAAAAGCTGAAATAAGTGGCTCATGAAAGACATTAAAGAGTTAGAAGCAATCTGTACTCTCAATCAGTTCAGTGGGTGACTGAATGAGACCATGCAAGAAACTCTTGATTTTCAAAATTCCTGAGTGTATCAAATCTGAGTTTATCTCATAGTTAGGTACAAAGTAGTAGTTGATCCCAAAGCTGATTTAACAGAATTTGAACTTCAAAAACCAAGGGAACAGATTGATAGTTGGGACAGTTGCAAGGATTATCTAAGAAGAAAATAAAACAGTGACTTTCTGTACTACATCAGGTATTAGAAAAGTCAATATCATCTCCCATCTAGCAAATAAACTGAGAGCAAATAAAACTAAATTTGAGAACATAAAAAGTGAAAATAAAATAATAAGCTAATCACTAGACCAGACTCCAAGCTTGTTCAAGCAACATGTCCAGCCACTCTTAGACTGATGCATGTGCATGAATACAGATACTCACACCTGTTTTGAGAGTGCAAAAGAAAACTCTGTCCCAAAACAGCGATGCATGAAGGGATCTCTCATCTGGTTTTATCCACATGGGTTTTAAATTTGGATACCAAAATTCCTGACTGACTGCATCCTATGAATTCATCAAGCTTTGGAGCTTCAGCACAGGGGTAACATCCCATTACAACAGATTTAACATGCTGTTGAAAGAACAGGACTTGCAGGCACACAGAGAGGCAATTTTAAGGCCTCTGGTGTATACACACATTTCCCTATCCCTGTTCTCTTCCTCTGATCAGGAGCAGTTTCCTGCAGCTGTTAACCCAGAGAGGAAAAAAAAAAAAAAAAAAGAAAAAAAAAAAAAAAAAAAAAAAAAAAAAAAAAAACAGGGAACACCNCTGCTACAGACCTACAGGAACACAGACTGAGAATAAAACACATGCAATAAAGAAAAAGTATAATACATATTTAGCACAGCTTCAAGATGTTCAACAACCTCACACATATATACTGTACATTTCTTAGCCAGAAATGCATTTATTTCCAGAGCAAGAAGTTGCCTTTTAGCAAATGTTTCAAAACAAGAACAATTAAGCAAAACACTGAACTTAAAGTTCATAAAAACCATGGCATATGACAGGTTGTAAGGGTGCAAGGAAGAAATTGTTCCCTGTGCAGGAGGAAGAAATTGTTCCCAGGCTGCCCAGGGAAGCTGTCCCTGCCCCATCCCTGGAAGTGTCCCAGGCCAGTCTGGATGGGGCTTGGAGTGACCTGGTCTAATGGAAGGTGCCCCTGACCGTGGCAGCAGGTTGGGATTGGATGGGATTTAGGGTCCCTTCCATCCCAAACCATTCTATGATCTCTGTGTGCCTGCAAAAAGCAAGCAGTGCTGGAAGAGCAGGCATGGCCATGTGCCCCACCCAAGGCCTCTGGTGACAGAAGTGAGATGGAAGGAAAGTGGAACTGCAACTCAGAAGAAAGGCAGAGCCATTAAAACAAATATTTTCTTAAAACCACCAAATCACTCCTCCTTGTTATAAGTTACTGCTGTAAACAGAAAAAACAGAGAAGCTGGCTCCTGCAGGGAGTGCTGACCAAGGAAATTTTTGACGGCTTGTGACTCCTGAATATCCCACAGCTAAATTCCTGTAATGCACGATTTTGAATTATGATTGAAAAACACCTTGTATAAGTAGAGAAGACTAACCAGCAGGCTAAGTGTTCAGGCCATATGTGCATGTTTTACTTGTTTTATCCTTGCAATTAAGGCTTCCTGAAATTGTAGCTTTGTATTTGAAGATTGAGCTAGCAGACTTACAATTTATAAGGTGTAATGTTTAATTTTAAAAACAGTTTAGATCACCAAGGCTGGAAAAACCTTAGGTTTTCTCAAAGGCTGATAAACTGTTTAACAACTACTCTTAAGTATTCTTCTGCAAAACAGATTACATTCAGAGATCTCATTAGCAGCTATGAAATAGAATTTCACAGGTAAGTGATGTAAGCAGAAGAACAATTTAAAATTAATTTTGATGTAGAAGTTCCAAACTAATAAGAGCAATATGGATGAATGAAGAGGTAAGGGAGGAAGTGTAACCACTTGAAAACTGAAAAACAGACAATTCTTTCGAACTTGAAAATTTTGAAATATTAAGCATTATATTCTAGCTGTTTTCCAGCTTAAATAAATGAACTTGATTTTTTTTTCTGGAATATCTGGTTTTTTCCTCCCGAAGTCAGTTTGAGTTGGTTTGAAAATGAAGTGCTATGCATTATTTTAATCTGAGTGAAAATCTTTCATTGTTTTCACAGATATTTCAGCTTGAGCTGGCCAGCCTGAGCCCTTTGCCAATCTGAATATAAGTTTCCCCTGAACCCCACCCCAGAGGAACTTATATGCTTGGATTTAGCCCAGAGACTCTCACTGGACCACTTAGAAAACAATGATCTAATAATGCAGTTTTAAGTCCAAAAAGAGGACTAAATGCCTCAAATGGCATTCGGGGGCTGTACTGTGCATCTCGTGGAGCAGTTCTCTGAGGGGATGGGCTAAAGCCCTCCTCTCCTTTGAGGAGGAAACTGTCACACCCTATAGACACTGACAGGCTCTCTTCCTTGACAATAACTCCTCAGGGAATATCAGACTGACTCTGCCACAAATGCTCTTCCCAAATAGCTTTGGGAGCTTTTGACTTCTAGAGAAAAATGTCAAAGTGCTAACAGTTTCTAGGCTCTGTGATAGGGCAAGACCCTGATATTAGATTCCCACAACCACACAGTGCCACTCTCAATTCTCTTGTCTCCTCTTTTTAGATGATGGTAAGACAATATGAACACTATGAACTCATTGACGAGTGTCACCATCTCAGTTCTCCCAACATGCCATTTAGAAATAAATTAAAATATCATGTGGAACTACTGCATCAATAATTTTAGTACCAGTGTTAAAAGAGCAAAAATAATAAAGTCAGTGAAATAGAAAACCACTGAAACTAGACCAGAGCAGACAGCTCTGACACAAGGAAGAGCTTCCATGAATATAAGGAAATAAATGGAGCTGAGACAGAACCCAATATTCATTTTGAAACAGCTGTGCCATAAAACAAGACCACAGAAGAGAGCAATCCTTCTGTCAACTGCTAAGCACCAAGGTGAGCAGACATCAGCTTTATTTAGCTCACCAAAGCCTCAGCAATGGGTGTATTTAGACATTGCACAGAAAACCTGGTGAACAGGACATCTCTGTCTGAAATAAGTGAGTTATTTGTTTATTTTGACAGCACCAAACTTTAAAAATAGCTAAATTAGTTCTAAAAATAATATTTCTTCTTTTCAGGCATCATCTTTTCACACTGCAGGCTCTGTGTTAGGTAGAAATACAGAGTCTGCTAAGGAAACAGGATGAGTACAAATGTCTTTAAGCCTAGCCACTTAAACCTCACACAGTGCTGAGTCCTAAGACCCTCTCAACATTACTAGAAAATACAGCCGTCTTTTTGTTGCTGGGAAATATCTTAAAATGTGTTAAAAACCCAACACAACTGCACTGTCATCTTTCATTTGATTTTGGATTGAAAGGAACCAAAAGCCTAGCTCAGAAGAGAATTCCTGAGAAGGATATAACCTCTCTGCTTGGTTGCCCTCCTACATTCTTGAAGGAAAGAATGCATAAGTCGGTGACCAATATTTCTAAAGGAAAAACATATGGTTGTTTTTCATCCAGGCCAGGGATGTATACAAAGAACAGCTAACTAAATACAATAACCAGTTCACTGATTCATTTCTTTCAGGACTATTTATCTGAATCAGTAAATAGGTTATTTAAGAAAACAAAATTTAAAAAACCCCAAAACACAGGAATACGGCTTCTAATTAGAAACATCACAATTTGATTTTGGTTTTATTGTGGCAATATGCCATTCTGACCAGCCCAATCAAGAGATGATGGCTGCAGTTGATTTAAACAGTAGTCCTGGGCAGTGAGCAGGTTTCCAGATGTGCTACTCCACATCCCTGCAATCATTAAATAAGAGGAGGACTGTTGGAATGCTAACATTTGTGCAGAAAATTGCTCAAAGAGTTAAAGACATGGATGATAAAAGCAGCTGCACCAGTTCTTGTCATGCTGCCAGAGTTGAATGTTTACCTAGTGCCGCATCCCCACCAGACGGGATGAAAAAAATACTGTAGAAAGTCTCTTTTCCCAACCATTTTGCCATGAAGAAAGGTATAGCAAAGCAGAACAGATTTATGTGGTAGAAGCAGACCCGTGAAGACACATTCAAATAGTTGTGTGTAGGTTTCCTGGCGTTTATGTCAGCAGACATTCTGGGGCAGCATCTGCAATCTAAACACTATCCTGTTACTCCACAGTCCATCACTTTGCCTGTCGCTGCATTTATAATTCATGCACTCTGGTCTTACAGCTTGTGCTGCAAGAGGGTCTCTCAGTTGAGATGGCTAAGCTTTGGGGTTGAATTATGTTGTATTTCTCGACCAAAGCCACAGGTGTACAGCTCTGGAAGATGCTGAATGTTCCCAGTGATGGATGCCTTGTGTGTCCTCATAAATCCTCCCTGCCTAGAGCAGCGGCCGAGTATCCAAGACCCAGCCACAGTGAGAGCACGGTGGAAGTGTAGAAGTGAGGGAAGAGTGATGATAAACCAAGGTTGGAATCAAAACCCTTTATGCAGCCTGCCTTGTGGAAGCTGGGCATGAGGCAGGCTGCAGGGACACAAATCACTGAGCTGAGCGCCAGGAGTCGTTTATTCCATTGTTCCCTCCCAGCGCAGAGAGAAGACTCTCCACCGACCCGCGATCCACCCTGAGGACCGAGCAGAGGATTAGCAGCCAAGGCCAAGGAATAGTTGGGCCAGAGCCAGGACAATGCATATATCATGACTGACTTCTCTGGGCCTGAGGGCTGCTCTTGCTTGGGAAAGCTTTTCTTCAGCAACAGCCCGGATTTCCATCGCTGGCACACGCGGTCCCACCAGTGGTCCCCCATCTGACCTGTGCCCAATGCTTACTCAGCTCAGAGCAGAGCAGCTCAGCTCTTCATAACTCACAAATCTTCTCACGTGCCCAGCACTAAGATCTGGGCTCTGGGAGAGCACGCCTGTGTGCAGTGAAAGAGCACAGAGATCCCTGAGGGCACAGGCTCTGCATCCTGTGCAGCCCCACTGACTCCACACTTTACCACGTCCTAGTCCTTCCCTTGCTGTTACACTCACCACACCTGCTGCCAAAACATGCTGTGAATCCATAAAGGTGCACTGGATGGACACCCTGAGATAAAAATAATGAAAAATTACGAGTCATCCTTTTTCCAGCAACTTGCCTTACACAGGCTAAGGTAACACAGCAAGAATCCACAGTCACAACTTGATGAAGTGAAAATAAACATAAGAAAAGCAAGAAATCCTTGATTATGGATAAGGAGACCAGGAAGACAGCCAAAACTAAGTTGAGAATCCATTAGTTCTTATGTCTAACAGTGCTTCTAAGTATGTATTGTGTCTGATTCCTGGAAAGAATAGGAAGATTTGGCATAGACTTCTATAGGAGCAGGATATCATCTCTGAATCTTCTTTTAAACCAGTCAGTGCAGCCTATAAAAACTGAGATGCAGACCCTAAGAAAAATGGGAAGAGGACTGGACAGACAGAATTTTGCTCTTGATGGACTTTTCCACAGTTTACTGCAACTGGATGTGTACCATGATTTTTATCAGTAAAAAAAAAACCCAAACCTTAAATGAGATGCACCATAAATGGCAAGACTGTTCTTTGGGCTGCTAAAGACTCCTTGAAAGACTGTTTATTACAGCTAATAAATGCCAATCTCAAAGTGCAAAGGATAATACTTTTTTCTTGATTCATTTTCAAATATAACATGGATGTGGACAATTTCAGACAAGTCTGCTTTTCTCAACACTTTGTCAGGCACAGCTTCCCTACCTGTTTTGCATGTGTATTTCTGGATGAACGGTCTGTATGCAAAATCCTTCTTACTAAGAATTATCAAACAAACACAAACTAAGAGACTCAAAAGAAATGGTTATGTTAGGCAAAGAGCTGGACATGCCTGTGAGAGTTTCTTTTATAAACATTTAGCGGCTGCTCAAGAACATAAATACTCCAAACACTTTTATTACCCATTTCAAGATTGTGTCATTCCCATCTTTCTTGCTAGTATGGCAGGAAATACATCATTTAATAAAGCAAGAAGCAGCCAGAGTGGTACCACGTGGATATCTACTATGGCCATGGTTCCCATCCCACTTGCACAAAATCAAGTTAAGTTTTGCCACTGACTTCTACTGAACACTTCTACTTTCTTGTGATGTTTTAGATAAATCATGACTAGCATAGTTTTCAATGCATTCTTTGCTGGTATGAATTCAGAACAAGTCTTCAGTGCAACCAGAAGATGATAGCTAACGTTATTCACCAGCCTGGTTGAAAACTCTTCCAAATCACACCAGCTGTGGATTAGTCAGGTTGTAAACAGAAGCACAGTAGAGCAGTTACATTTAGCTTAAAGCTACTACTGAACAGCTGCTTCTGAACACACTTGCTGGTACATTTTAACACTGGCAGCAGGGCATGGGAACTTGTGAGTTAGCTTTACAAGAACACAGCAAATTTGAAAAGGAAGTTTCAAACAGTGTTTAATCAGAGCGACATCTACATGTTTAAACACAGGAACTCATAAAACATGCTGCTGCTCTTGTCAGGCACTTATGGCAAAGGTCCCATGCACACTTCATGTATTAATGTCTCCCTGGATTACCTGAAACTCAGGGATCTCCCAACACAAGTAAATATTTTAATTTGGGACTGCTGGATTTAACTGTTGGTTAAATTTTGTGGGGTTTTTAGGAACCAGAATCCAGGTAAAGCCTATGCTCTGGTCAAACTCTTGGCTTACACACAGTGTGTGGGGTACAGCTGAGTTCTCCTCCCCTCCCTCTTCCAAGAAGGACAATAATTATTTGCTGCATGACACCATTTTTATCAGTTCAGTCTTTGGGTGTTTTGTTCCGTACTGCCCTCACTGATGTCTGCCAGCTTGGGCTGAGAGACCAAAGAGACATGAAGACAAATCCAGCCTCGGCTTCTGAAGGAACATAAGGACATTCAAGCCCAAGCGAGTCCAAGTCACAAGTGAGCAGTTTGAGGCTACAAAGTAATAGAAAGCCAGTGTAAAAACCATAAAGCACACAGTTATCTCTAGCCAAAGTACAAGACAAATGATACCTCAAGCCTTAAAATTGTTTTTTCCAGCTTCAGCTGCACTCAGACTGTGGCATACCTGAGCCCTGCTGCAATAGGCAAATACAAGCCATAGCTGTTGTCACTGGCACAAGATACTGCACACAGCATGGCAGAAAACAGAACTGTATTCACTTGTCAACGAGTCAGCTGTGGTTCTATTTTTACTGCTAGAAAGCAGGAGCAAGTTCTGCAGTAAATTAAATCCATCAAACCATGGGAGACCAGAGATCAGTCCAAAGTATGATGCAGGATGTCTTTGTTAATAATACTCACACCAAAATTTGAACCCAAAATTTTGGGCTTGGACACCTCAAGTGAAAGTGTAATTAATCTTCATAACAAGACTTCATGTCCTGTTTTCAATGAAAGAACTTGGAATACATTTGGTACTGTGGAGCAAACGTATGACTGGATGCTGAGCAAAGCAGAATATTAAAATACTGAAATGCAAATTCTTATTTCTTTTCAGGGCTAAGATTTCAGTAAGATTAACTGGGTAGTCCATAGCTGTTTTCTGGCCACTGATGCGACCTCTGCACATTTGTGATGCCAACATTACACAGGGTTTTATTTCCATTTAAACTGTTTTTTTGTAGTCATGCATGAAGTTTTTATGACTTAGGTAGGACCACTTACTACTACAGGGCAAAAAATCCTCCTACCTAAATCTGTAGTGAATACTACCAACAGCAGACAACCAGACACAGGAATAAAATCCTGATTTCCAGAAACCAAATTCTCTTTGACATCAGGTAAGCCCAGCTCCTCCTGCAGAGATCTCCATTCAACATGACTACCCAATATGCATCCACTAAAGTTTCAAACCACCATGAAAACATTTATTTCCTGTCCAGAATGCAATGTTTTCTGCTCGACCTCAGCAGAAGAGCTGTTCTGGTTGCCTCACCTGCATCGGCAGCAGTGACCAGCAGCAGGTACTGCTCCTTGGCCTCCCGGTCCAGGCTGTGCTCCAGGCGCAGCTCTCCGCTGCCCGAGAGGGTGAAGGCTCCCTCCTCGTTGCCAGCCACCAGCATGTAGGTCAGCTTGCTGTTCAGCCCTTGGTCATCATCCCTCGCTACAACCTACACAGACCAGTGCAAACAGAACAGGTATCAAAGGCTGGGAAACTATTTCGGGATAGAGGAAGCATTCTCTGTGATAATAATCCAAATTAACAGGTTGAATGAACGCAAATGTTACAAGTATAAATTAGCTGTAATTGAAAAAAAAAACCCTTAACACAGCGGTGGTGGATTTAAAAAGCATAGTTTGAAAATACTGAATAGTTGATTATTTATTTTTCTCAAGTGCAAATACAGTAAGACTGTGTTGGGGCTCAGTGAAAACACAAATGACCTGGTACAGGCTAAGCTCTGTACAAGAGCAAGCACTGCACGTCCTGCTTTTGGAATTCATTTAGTTCTCTCTCAATATCTGGCACACAGCCTTATCCCATGTAGGCAACGACCAGATCGAGAGATTTTTTTGCATGGAAGTTGAGAATGAGATGAGAGCATAGAGCAGACTCCTAAAGTCCCAGTGGAGGTGTGAGGATAGGTAGGGGAAACACAAGTAGAACTCCAAAGCATAACACTAACTTTTGGTAAAGAAAACCCCACCCATACAAACAAAAAGGAAAACAAGCCAACAAAGACTGCAAATTCAATTAAAGCCAAGAGGCAGCTTTTCCTCTGTTTTGCCCCTTTTTAATTTTGGAGGAAGGACACTGTGCATCAATACCACGTAGGCATGCTGCTAGTAGTCAGAGACACACAATTATTGCTGAATGTACCCACCTGAAGAATAACTTTTGGGAGCATCTCCAGATTCTCTGGGACATTCACAGAGTAGGGGGAAAGCTCAAATGTGGGAATGAAATCATTGACATCCTTCAGAACAATGCTGACTGTCGTGGTGTCCGTTCTGGGGCTGCTCCCACGGTCAGATGACTGGACAGTCAGTGTGTAGGAGGGCTTCTTCTCCCTATCCAAAGGCTTGGCCACAGTTATCACCCCCGTCACAGAATCGATCCGAAACTCGTTGTTGGCATCCCCGCCCACGATGGCGTAGCGAACCTGCCCATTTGTCCCTTCATCTCCATCAGAAGCCAACACCTGGATTAAATCCGTCCCTGTCAAAGTATTCTCCGCCACCTCCACCTTGTAAAGCTTTTGTGCAAAGAGCGGGTTGTTGTCATTAATGTCCAGGACTACGACCACCACATCCGTAGACGCGGAAAGGGACGGCTGGCCCTTGTCTGTGGCTACCACAGTCAAGGTGTAGTTGGCCACGGCTTCTCTGTCCAGCTCCCCGGTGAGCCTCACTTCCCCATCGATGGTGCCGATGCTGAACTTGTTTCCCGGAGGCCGGAGCAGGCTGTACTCGATGTAGCTGTTGGGACCACTGTCGGGATCAGTTGCCTGTGCTCGGAACACAACCGTGTCTATGGGCGTGTTCTCCGGGACATAGGTCAGCTTAGGGGAGATAAAGCTCGGGGGGCTGTCGTTCACATCCAGCAGAATGATGGAGACCTGGGCTGTGCTGGTGTACCTGGAGGCTGGCAGGGGGGCCATGTCGTGCACTTGCACAACGAGGCTGTAGAAGGACTGGCTTTCCCGATCCAGGGGCTGCCGGATGCTCAGCGCCCCACTGCTGTCGATGCCAAACTGCCCCGCGCTGTCCCCGGACGCGATGCTGAAGGACAGCTGAGAGTTGGGGCCTGGTTGGGGAGGGAGAACAAAGGTACATAACGTGACTTCATCCCACTGACATAGGTATCAATATTTCCACCCTTGTTTTCACAGGAAATTTTCCGCCATTTTCCTACAGAAATGAGGACTGAACAACCATGCTGAGTATTCAGCCTCCTCACCACCATTTTTTAATCCATCTGCTAATTTCAGCCAAGTTTCACAGTGGAGCAGAAGCATTTGAAATTATTATTTTCTGACAATATTCATGAAAGAGAGGGAGGATGTTAATTGGAGAGGCCACAGAGGGAATGACTGGCAGTTACTGCTTCGATTCCACAGCCAGCAGGAGCTGCATGGTGGCACTAAAAGTATTTTTTCCTGATCTACAAGGGTTAGGGGAAAAGGGTTGGAAGGGTTTTCTTTCAGAAACCAAGACTCAGTAGTTCTGCTGCTCACTGAACATCTGGTTTCCTCCCTTCTTCCCAGTTCAACTAAGCAACGTTATTATTAATGTAATTATTTTATGAATTTTTCCACTCAATTAAAAAAAGCCACAAGCACAATCTCCCAAGCCTAGCTGGAGCAAGCCAAGAGTGAATACTGAGGAAAGGTATGCTTCCCATATATGGCATGGTATTCCAAAATATCAGATGAACAGCCCTCACTCATCTCATGATCAAAACATAACTAGCAATTATGGTCAGGGGAGAGATTTATCATTCTGGTAAGGGAAATGCATCCTGAACCTGGACAGGACTGTGAAATATCCTTAAATATTCCTTGTAGGAAACAATGTGTGTTACTGCTTCGATTCCACAGTTCGCTCTAAAGAACTAATTATTGGGAACATCCAAATGTGAAAAAGGTTTTCTCTCCTCCATCTATCTTACTGCTATTTTAAATAATTTCAAAAATTGTTCTTGTTTTGCATATTTAAGACTGTTTAGGATTAGTAAATTAACCCACCATTAGTCACTAATTTACCCCTCAAACTAGCTTGTTCATGCAAAGAAAGCTGCCCACTTCACTGATTGCTGTGCATTTTGTCATTTTTACTCAGAAGCTCTTTTCTCTCCGAGTGAATTGCTTTGATAATAAAATTATCCCTGCATTAGATTTATTGCTGTTTATTATGCTCAGACTTGAGAAATCTAGTGTTACGTGCCTTTCCCCAGTGGCTACTGTAATTGGCATCTTTCTCTCCCTCTTTTTCCTCCCGTAGGAGTTAAATTATAAAATGAATAGAACCAAACATCAAAGACAAAATATTTAAATGTAATTAAAGAAATTAATACATGTATCTGCCAGATATTAGTGTTTCTCCATTACTTTGATCAAGTGAAGGACAGTGAAAGTTTAATGCTACTCTGCTTTTTGTTTCAGTTGTATTTTCAAATGACCAGTTATATGGATGAAAGTCTTGATTTCAGTAAAGTACTTTCTGGTAATTCAAGATTTTTGGAGATGGGTAAGATTTGGGTCCTGCAAAAGAAAATTACTTTAAAAATACTCTATTTCCTCCCCTCTCCCCAGTGTTTTCCATGGTGTTTATTCCTAAGAAAAAATTACTTTGTTATTCCTTATCTCACCTCCATGAACCTTTCTTTTTTTGTCCTGCATTCTCATAGGTTTCCACGCTGCTAATGCTTGTATAAATTAAACTGTGAAACAGTAGAGTTGCCTAAATATCAGTGGAGTCAGGAAGGGCACTTAATGAACTATTCTCTTTTTTAAACACAGCATGCCAAGCTGGCATTGTGCACCTCGTCCATCCCCCCTTCCAAGGTTTGGAGCTGGGCTTTTCTTAGGGAGAATGTAGGGACATCCTCTTTGCTGGACCTTAGGTTTATTTAATCTGAGGGTTCATCTGATAAAACACTGAAAGGACAGACATGGAGTCACCAATTTCTTGATAACACTCTTCTAAATGGTTTTGTTTCTATTTTTATTTATTTACTAATAAGACAAAAAAAACCAAAAAAAACCAAACCTAACAAAACTACTTCTCCCCTGCCATTCTATAAATACCTTAGAGCTTAGCTGGGATATTCCACCAGCTTTGCCTGGAAGAATACCTAATCACAATTTTAACAAGCTGATAAACATGTGTGTGCTTTCCTCTGAGATTTTTCCTGTTAGTTCTTTGTTGAAAACATAAAATCTGAATTTCAAAATGAATGTGTTTAAGGTAACTGAGTTCTTTAGTATATATGTTATTATATCACTATATTGTTAAATATCCAAGAGCTGTAGCTGACATTTGCTATGGACCTGTATATGAAACAGCCCAAGCTGAGATAAACAGCTGCTGTTTCCCAAGGGGTGTGCTGAACAAGAAAATGAAAATTGGAGCAGTTTCACTATCACCATGTTTCTGTCTTTTATCAGTGTTTATCCTAAAACAACAGCCATACCTCATTATAAAACAATGTCTTTTCAGAGCTCTTTCAAACTATAGGATCATGTAACATAAATAATCAACGAAATTATATTTGTATTGAGTGCATTATCTGTGAGCACATGGAGAAGAGTATAATACTAGCACTAGCTATTTCTGTGCTCTAGATAAATATAAGACAACACAAGATAACAAGTTTGGGCTTGAAACAGAAACAACAATAGATCATAACATTTGCTTAAGTTACAGTCCTATGGGAGAACTCAACCTGGCATGCTCTTGGAATGATATTTCTGCCCTATTAATTTTAAATCCAGCCTGCTAGAAAAGCAAGTGTGCCAGAAAATATAAAAGGCAAGATATCTAACTTCTCGTTGCATTGCTCCTCAAATACTCATTTGCCTCCTTGATAACTGAGTGTGTGATGAATGGGAATTGATATGTCAGTGCTATGATACAGTTCCCATCCACTGTGGACAGATGGAAATTAATGTATGAGGTGCAAGAGAAAAAGAAAACAGACTCATAACAGCAAAGTGAAAATAATTTCCAAAAAGGTTTGAAACCAAGTGATGTAGTCCTGACAGGAAAATAAGAAATAAAAGAGGAGATAGACACAAACCCATTTATCTTCAAGTCTGGAGGAACAATTCCTTCCCCGGGTACGCATGATACAAGCACAAGTTCCTCCTCCAACTTATGCTCAGTTTACATAAAATATAAGCCTTAACAAGTGTGGTGAAAGAGAGATTCATGCAAGAACAGCCAGTATCGTAAAGTTATGACTTCTGATTTGTTGGCTTATCTTAAGGAATCTCTTCTCCCCTCCTCAATTTGATCTCAAAACCAGTTACACAATTTTTACCACAGAAAGTTCCATCCATCAGCATAAAATTTATCTCCCCACAAAAATGCTGGACTCCAGTAACTCAGCATTTCCTGAGGAAAAACTGCTTTACTGAGCAATCTCAATAGGTTCAGTCAACTTAGGTGCACAAACAGGGATTCCTTGAAGCATGTAGGTGAACGTCCTTGAAGCACATTCCAGTGTGAGACACTTCCATGGGCTCTGCTGAGCCCCTGTCAAGTTGAGAGGACACAAGGTTGCTCAACATGTCACAAAAATAACCTTCACCTGTAAAGTCACTGTGACTGTTATGAAGAGTTTTGCGTTAAGTCACACTGGGTAACATCTGCGGACACTTCAGAAAATGCGGTACATGATGGAAGGTTGTTTATGTGCTTTATGGTCATGTTCTATAATTATTCTTGCTTGGGCACAAACTGTATGGCAAAATGGTTGAGCAAGCTATAAAAACTGTACCTTTTACACTCAATACATTAACACCCTTTAGATGCCATAAATAAATCCCAATACTAAAGCTTATTTCAATGAGAAATTTTCCTAAGATCGCTTTCAATATGTTTTTTAGCCTCCACTATCAATACCTTGTAGATGACAACTGTCTTCATGATAGACTTAAACGTTACAGAACACTTAAGATGATTGCAGATAACATCTGATACAACACACACAACCCTCTTTCATGTTTATGATAAACTTTCAGAAAAAAACTTGGCAGACTTAGGTCTAATTTAAATGTGAATTTGAGCACACGAGAGCAGCAACTTATGGGTAGCCCTAACATTCCCTTTTTTCAGTAAGTCTTCTCATGTGTTGCTAAGGTGAAACACAGATTTGGGATCACAGACACAGAATGTGAGGGAACTCCTACCATCGTCGGCGTCGGTGACGCTGAAGTTGAGGATGGCGGATCCCGGGGGCAGGTTCTCCATCAAGGAGGTGCTGTAGGAGGCCATGCCGAACACGGGCGGGTTGTCGTTGACGTCCAGGATGTTGAAGTACACCCTGATGGATGTGGATTGGCCTCCCCCATCCTCAGCACGTACAGTGAGGATGTAATACTGCTGTGCTTCGTAGTCCAGGGCCCGGGTCAGGTTGAAGACCCCGGTGACGGGATTCAGGAAGAAGATTCCCTCTTCATCATCCTCGCTTATGGTGTAGGTGATCTCCCCATTGACTCCCGAGTCGTCGTCGGTGGCAAGAATGGCTGCCACCAAGGAACCTGCAAGGCACAGAGCAGAGCACCATCAGGCACTGGCAACAGGCAGCTAGCTCCTCCTCAAGCAGATCCGCAGATAAGAGGTGCCCTCCAAGCCTCAACACTGTCTGAATAACTATTGCAAAAGGTTTTTCAAAGTTTAAAGGGACATCATATTCTTGCTTTTACTCAAACATCGTAAGAAATGGCCAGGAATGTTTTTTATCTTTATGCAGATTTGATATCAACAGGGGCAAAAATACCTTTTCTCCTGCAAGGTATTTTCTTCCTAAGACTCAGAGGACCCTCCCTTTGCCACAGACAATCACAAGTTCTGGAACCTTCTAGATACTTTCCAAATGCAGAAACCAATATGTGAGTACAAACCACATCAGCCAGCTCTGCTTTTTGAAACTGTGCCTTTGCAGGGTAACTGTGGTTAGAAAACTGGAAACCTTATAGGGGTCTGTTCTCTGCTGTTTTCTGAAATTCAACGCCCTGTGAATTTGTGCCAGTGTTTTCATTTCTGCATAGCTGCCCTCGCATGACTGACCTATCTGACTAGAGTTTGGAAATCAGGTGTCACTTTTTAGTATTTTGAACATTAATTATAATTAGGATCAGCTCACTTCCAAGAAAATAAGTCATTAAGTTTCCTTTCCCTGGAACCAGATGAACTATATGCAGCAGAGTTAACTTCTTTAAAGCAATGTGATAATGAAAACTGCTTATATCATCAGAACAAAGAAGAGTGCTGTAACCTCCTTTAATCCAGCTGGATATGCTGGTATCTTTCACACCCATTTGATTATCTCAAGCTTTAACATTTCTTTAACTCCAAGGGGAACAGGGATTACTCTCTGGGATAGAAAGTGGAACCTGAAGGGGAAACTTCATGGTCCTTCCCCTCTGGGTGAGCCTGCCAGCTGCTCCCAGACTGTTGGAGAACAGAGCAGGAGAAGATGCAGTACAAAATACAGCCTATTTGTTCCTTCAGGATCCATCACTGCTGAGCTGGGTATAAAGCACTAATGTACACCCCATAAACGATTAATGAGAGGAACCTCATTTTAATGTGGAGGGAATTAGGCTAGCCTTTTCTAGGGTTATTCCTGCTGAAACAGACTGAGACTCAATGCTCTGAGAGAAAGGAGCATGGCTGGGAATCAGCAACCAAAGCACTCTGTGCTATACAGACATCTCAATTACTTCCAGATCAGATTCCTGAGGCACAGCTGATTGCACTGTGATCCTTTAATGCAAAACATTACCAATTTTTGGGACAGGGACTGTGGGGCAATGGAAAAGTTGGAGGCTTGGGGGTAGTAACTTTAGTTCTCCTAAACTGAGACTCCCATGCTTATGCAAACCCAAACAAAATTTTGAAAGCTATCACCACACCATTTACATCTCCTTGGTTTATTCATGTTTTAGAATAAGCTTCCAAGATGCTACTGGCAGATACTGCTTTTGTACTAGCAACCTGTATAAAATCTTGGAAGTAATATTCGTTTCTCACCTGAAGACATGTAATAGGGCACAGTATTTGAAAACTTTTTTTGATCTAAATACTTTTATGTTTACAACCCCCTTTTTAAGCATTGACACACTCTTGCATATGAAACCATCTTTAAACAAAGAAAACAATCACTTGAGAGGCCAGCGGTCGCATTTCCCTGTCCTGTTTACCTGGAGTGGCATCTTCTGGGATGTCAAAGGAGTACACTGGCTTGGAGAACTTGGGGATGTGATCATTAACATCGCTGACAGTGATGTTTATCCTCATGTCCGAGGACTGCAGGCCGTCGTCAGCCCGGACCAGCAGGGAGTACTTGGAGCGGCGCTCGCGGTCCAGGCGCTTGGTGGCTATCAGCTCCCCGGACTCGGGGTCAATGTGGAAGCTATCATCTGCACCACTGATAATGGTGTATGTCACCAGGGCATTGGCTCCCTGAGTCGAAACAGAAGTGGTCAAATCACGTTACTTGCCAGGAAAACCACATCATAACTTGCAGTAAGACAAGGATCGTTCCAGTAACTGCGCTTGGAGATTATTTTTCAGAGCAGTTTCCTTTAATAAACAGCCTTCCTGCCCAGTCCCCGCTTCAGTCCCACAATAAAGACACATACGCACACAGTCTTATTTATGAGATGTGAAATGAGGAGGTTACCCAGATACTTTGTGCTCCACTCTCCATAAAAGGATTTCATCCAATCAATACCAAAAACTCTGCTACCTGTTTTAGTTTCAAACCAGCATCACTGAGCAGTGTGACATCTTAATAAGGATCAATGTTTATTCTTGTTCTATCTCTGAAGGTTAAATTAAATCCCTGCCAGTGGGATCAGCTCTGCCTTTCTTGTTCTCTGGAGATGGAAGGAGCAGAAGAGGGAGGGAGGGAGGCATGGAAGCAGGGGGGACCTGGGGCAGCCACATGGCAGTGCTTCCAGCCACCACAAATGGCAAGGGACACAAGGAGAAACTCATGGAGGCAGTGCTTGCAGCAGCCCCTCAAAGGTCAGTTTTTGCATGGAAATATATTTACTCATGTAAATAAAAAGCCCCAAAGAGACAAATCACGCATCATTAAAATCACAGTTCTGATCTCCTGGGTTGTGCTGGAAGTCAAAAGCATTTGCTTTTGGGTCAAAAAATTTCATTTATTCTTGGGGGAAAATAAAAAAAGCATTCATGTGGACTTTAGCATTTTGGTTGAATAGAAAACCAAGAAAAAGTAATGTTACATAGAAAAATGTCATGTACTTCTTTTTCCAAGACATTCTTGATACTGAAGCTTTGGTAGCCTCTAACATCAGATACAATGCCCAAACCCTGCATACTGATGGTGCCTGGAAATGCAAGCAAGTATTTACTGTGCCCTCCTCTGGTGCCAGGCCAGACCTCAGGTTTCACAGCTGAAACCTGCTGCTGACATGACAGCTGCACTTCTGCAATGAACAGCAGATCAAAGAGATCTGGCAGAAGGAAATTCTATGGCTGTTTCAAATACTTTTGCCTAAAAAAGCAAATTAATAAACACCCACTTGTATTTTTGAGAGGCAAGCATTAGTTACCTGACCTTATCAGAGTGCCCCGTGCCGAACTTTCTCTCTGGGACATTGTTTCAAAGAGTCAGACTGAGCTAACTGATAAAAGGATATTTAGAAAGAAAACAGGCTTCTGCAGGTGCATGCAGAGAGAGCTGCATGCAGTGCTTCGGTTGTGTGCTCAGGTGTGCCTAGGGGATGTCACACGCCTTCCTCCAATTGTGTGGCTCAGCCATCACATCTCAGGAGAATTGCAGAGGCAACCACATTCTCCACCCCATGTCTGACCAGCCAGAGTCCTTCTACCAGAGTGCAGCTAACACCACAGCCATGTTTGATACTGGTTTATACTGTGCTCTCAGCTTCAAAAAGGGCAGGGGGAATAAAAAGGTGTCTTGGCCCTAAGCTGCACATTGCTAGGAAAACTTGGGCTCTTTGCAAAGAGTTTGAGTTACAAATGTTCTGGTGGGGAAATTGAAATCATTCCTTTTGATAAAAACGCTGACTGATTTCTCTCTAAGGTAATAAATCACTTTCCACTGGATGGAGTGCTTCAGAATGGGTAATAGATTAAGTGCAGTTCAGGAATGGCTAAAAAGAGGCTGAAGCATGAGATATTGCTATAATCTTAGATATATTTGCCATACCACACCACAGAGTAGTTCAGTATTTACTGCTTCCTAAAAGAAAGACAAGCAGCTAGAATTTTTGTTACAGAAGAGCACCTTTCCAGAATTCTGGGTTTTGTCTGTGTATCAGGCTACAACTGGAAAATAAAGGGAAAACCAAAATATTTACAATCACATTCACACCATTCCCAGGGGTGTTCCCGTGGTTCCCTCTGTACTAAGATTAAGTACACCAATTAACAATCACAGGAAGACTAACCAAGCTAACACAAAAAAGGCCAGGAATAAAATCTTCTTCAGGTGGTTGAATTGCCCTACTATTTGAAAGCAAGAACTGCTTGTTGTTGTCCAGTGTAACTCTGTATTTTAATGACAACACAACCTTTTTGTATGACTTATTGACCTCTTAGTCATTTTCCTCATGGAAAGCAACAGTTTGAGTAAACAAAAATAACATGATTAACACTTTTATAACTTGAGTTTCTAAAATAAATGGATGCATCAATAGCATGGTAGTTTCTTCGTAGCACCTTAGTTGCAGCATTCTCACAGTAACGAATCTAAGAGGGCAAAATTATTTTGTAAACATATTCATGTACAGAGCACACATTTTATCATTATTTCTTTTCCCCTCTTTTTGGTAAAATGGAACGTCCTTTTGGAAGGGATAATATTGATCTTTGTTAGGTCTAGTCAAAGCAAAAACAGGCATTATAAGAGTTTTTCTTGTTCTCCAAAGCTGGTCTCAGATTAATTTTATTGCACACCTTGGAACTGGGCTCAGCTACACATCTTGGTTTCAAAGCTAGTTTAGATCTCCACAATACTGGACTGAGCTTTGTGAATGACTGCCATGACTCCTAACGCCAAGCTCACACAAAGGGATGAAGAAAACAGGGAAAAAACATTTCCAGAATGGCACTTTTAGTACCAACATTCAAAACTGAAATCGTGCTCCTACCTCATCAGCATCCATGGCTGTCAGCTGCAGTATTTTAGATCCATCTCCTATGTTCTCCTCTACAGTCAGATCGAGCATGTCTGTGGGGAATACTGGTGGATTGTCATTGATATCCTGAAGTGTTATTTCTACCTGTAAAAAGTAGGAATAGGAAAAAAATTTGAGTGAGCACTGGACATTGATTGGACCTGAATGTTACTAATAACATAAATCTGAAAGAAATCAGGTAAATTGCTCTTAATCACATGAATTAGCACATTCCCAAATCACACCAACAATAGGAAAAGTCCATCCGGATATTAAAATTCCACGTTGTTATAAAATACTCCTAGGAAAACCTCTAACATAAATAAAGTTAATTTGACTTGTTGATAGCAACTGATTTTAAATGGTCCTAGTCTAGTTTATATTGGAAAAGATCCACTGATAGACTGTCATTGTAATCCTCAAAGTCAGCCCCTGGAGAACAACTGCCAAGTGCTGGGGCAGGAGATCGTTCAACCATTAAATGCTGCCTGACATAAAGATGAGGTGGTGTAAAATTCTCTCTGAAATGTTTATATATTGGCAACTCTCCGTTCCGAGAGGGGGAAAAAACACCCCTGCACTTAATATATTTTATAACAAATAATCTGCTTTTCTCCCCCTTTCAAAACTCTCCTCTAATTGCAAACATAAACGTTGCTTTAGGAGCACCCACTAGCATTTACTCTCCTTGCCTATCCAAAACTCAACAAATGTTCTGTTCATATGCCATATTTGCATGCCTTTCCAAGTAAGAATGATAGTTCCTGAAAGGTTGTTTTGTGATTTTTATCCCTAGTTTTTCATAAGCAAGATTGCTGCCCTGCTGATGCTAATTCAAAAAGATGCAGAGCTACATTTTCTCTCGTTCCTGGGTCTGGAATGCAGTATTCCAAGATAGAAAAAGAAGACACAGCTGTTTTATATTTATCATGGAAAAAAAAGGTATGGTTTTGGACCCAAAATATTGAACAGTCACCAAAATCTGAAGACCCACTAAGGAGAAAATGAGTGGCGGAAAAAACCAAGGAACAGGGAAAGGTAAAAGGCAAAGGTATGGATGACTTAAAGAAGGTACCTGGATTGACAGACAAAATACAATTTACACTACAGTGTCTGCTATGCCCTTATCCACAAGGATTCTTATTATTATCCATGGATTCTCCATGCATTCACTTGAAGATATATGGATTGGGCTGCTCTGGACATAACCAACACAGCCATTTCTGGTGATCCAAAGTCTACGATTTCTACTGTTTCTAGGCCCCAACATAACATTTCCTTCTCTGCTCTGCTTTCATAGGGACCATCAATTGCCAAGCTGTTCTGACTTTATTATCAAGATGATTCCAAACACAGAAGGAAATATTAATATTAGTGTAATAATAATATAATAACTACATGGGCTGGAAGTGCAGACAAATAAGGGGTCTTTTATGGAAGGCCATTATTTATTTATCCCCTATTTAATCTCTTTGGCCATTCAAAAATGGTACACAAAAAAATTCACAGCCTGAGACAGATCAGTCCAGAAGGTTTTATTGTTAAATTTACATCTCTGGCAGCAGAAACACAAGAGTGCTGAGCAGAACATCATGAGCAGTGATTGACAACCACCTCACCAGACACAAACTTTCAGAGAAAAAACCAGCCTAGGTTGGTTTTCTAGGAGACTGGGTGACAATTAATCACAGAAATGGGAGAGACATGGTAGAAATGACAGATGAAGGATTTTGCCAGCCCTCCTTGCCCCTGAAGTGGCACAGCACACTCTTCCTGCTTTCCCCCGCAAAGGGCAGCATCTCCCCGGACAGGGTTTCAAGGTAAAGCAGCTGCACAGCTCTGCAATTCATTTATTCCTACCATCCATGTCAGTCACAGCTAATGTTTCAGTTGCAGGTGACATTTCACCACCAGAACCCATTTTCATGATGAGAGATTACCCTCTGTACAAATCATATGAAAAATATGTGACAACTTCTAGGGGAGTTGGGATAGGAGCTGTGCATCACCTACAGCTTGAATAATGTAAAATAGTCAGGATCCAAAAACACACATGGCTAAGGACTGGGGCACAATTAAGTTAAAGTCAGATTCCAGAGAAGGGAAAAAAAGAGGAGAAAAGAGCTGATTTTATCCTGAAAAATCAGTTCACAAGTAAACAAGGAAACTTATTTCAGTATTTTATACTGAATGGTTAAATTAGATGGTTAAAAAAATAAGAAATTCTCAAATAATGATGAGAATTTTTTTAAAAAGAACATAACATTTTTAAAGAGAGTTTACACCATGATTTATTACTTATCCACAGGGCTTAGATAACATGTATTGTTTCATAATTCACCATTAGCTAAGTCTAACTAGCATCTGTGTCTAAAGGTATCTTTTTACTTCTGCTAGAATTTACTGCTTCACTCTACACACAGAACTGCAGACCTAGGGAGTAAGACCCTTGGATGCACTCATTTGCAGAAATTTCACTGAAGTAATCGCAGAATGGTGTGGGCTGGAAGGGACCTAAAAGATGATGTAGCTGTACCCACCCTGCCAGGGACAGGGATGCCACTCACTAGACCAGGCTGCTCAGGGCCCATCCAGCCTGGTCTAAGACATCTGTGAGAAAGGTTTGAGAAAAAACATCACATTTTCCCCAGACAAAAGTCTGTTACATTTCATTTAAGAAAGGATGTCATACATCCTGAATGAGATCGGATGTAAACGGAATGTCCAGGAGCTCACAAATTAATTTCACTTTGAAATTATTCCATAAATTCTGACATGAAGCAGAAGCCCACAGGAGAACCACAACCACAAAATCTTCCATTGCCACAAGACTGCAGCAAATCTTATCACATCTTTACTGGAGAAGAAAAAGAAAAAAGAAAAATTCCACAAAGCTTTAAATAAAGATCTCAACTAAACCTTTTCCCAACCAGCTGCTTCTATCTCTCTAATCCCACTGTGCATTTGCATAAAGATCTCAATGTGTGTCACTTTAGGAAATACATGGTTTGATTACTATCGTATGCTGCCAATTAAAAATGAAATGTATTTAACATACATTAAATGTATTTAACAGACTTAATGAAGGCAAGACAAGGTAGTGATGGTGACGTCCCCAGCTGTTTGCACCACAGCAGTCACATCCACAAGGGCCTACAGGCCACCTGCTGCTCCCCCAGCTCACACTGGTGGCAAACCACCCACCAGTGACAGCAGCAAGTACAAGGGTAAATATCTAGGAAACCAAAGGCCTCGAAACCTCAAATACACCACAGGACGGAAAACAAGGGAGCTGAAGGGATTTATCCAAGCCTTGGAAGCAAGGAACCATTACATGCCAATGCCTGTAGAAGTGTAGGAAGCACACATGCCCAGGCTACATGGAAAGTGATAATTGCCATCCCCTCCTCCAAATCTATCCAAAATAAGGAATATTCTCCCCTGGCCTCAAACTCATCATTCAGTGCAAATCTAGGATGCAAAGGCAGATACCAACCAAACACCTCACAGCACTCAAAGTACTGCACTATGCAACAAAAATTTCTGCAACTTTCCATCTGACAAATCCCAGATTCCTATTTGTATCAACAGCAACTTTAATGCAGGACCCAAAAGTTCTTACTGCCACTCAGAGGACTCAAATATAATAAAACACAGAAACAGCAAAAATAGTTAAGTGTCTTTTGCACCTTTTTTTATGCTCTAACTCTCCAGTGGTCCAGGCACTGATGGGGTCTTTGCTCCTCTGAATAGCTTTGAATTTCTGCAGGAGCCATGAGAACACAAATAGGTACAGACTCTCCTAAATCTGTTACGACTGTGATGGAAAACTGATCAACAGATTCATAATATTGTCTTGCTTTTGTTTTTCAAGGGAAAAAGAAAAAAGAATCAGAAAGCTTTGGTCAATCCACATGCATGTAAATCTCCACAAAATCACTCTTGTACAAATTCTGGCACAGTGCTTTTCCTTCACACATTTAATACATCTAGGAAAAAAAGCCTGAAAATCAAAGCTTTCCCTCAGTGCTTGTTATTCAGACAAATACACATTGTTTATTTACCAACCCTTGTAAAATAAACACAGTAATTTTACATATCAATTTCTATGCAAACCATCTTTGGGTGGGGTTTTTTATTAGTTTTGTTTGTGTGCTTGTTTTACATTTGACTCAAGCTAAGATGCAAAAACAGAGGCATACAACAGACCACAGAGATCAGCAATATAGAAAGCCAAACAATACCACAGATTTCCCTGTGCATGAATCAAATTTCTCCTCCACAGGCTTAATAACATTCTCTCAATAATGCCCTGCCCCTGCCACAGTTACAGATGGCCAGCCCATCCTCATTTGTGACAATTCGATTGCTGCAGCCTGTTGTCACAGACACTTTCAAAGCAGAGGAAGCATTAATTGCCTTGATCTTGTTAGGATTCTTATTTGCTGCTCAAATTCGCCTCTTGTGGTTGTTTTTTTTCCTTCCTAAACAAATTCAGAACAGACTGAGGCAGGGCAGCACTCACCTCAAACAGTTCTGCCTCAATTTTCTCTGAATGTACATGCTGGAAAAACAGTTCTTACTCCATTCAGATAAACTTCAGCTGTTAACAGATACAGGAATCATATCAAGACCTCAAGTTTTAAAGCACACAGATCTATTAAAGCATCCTTTAGGACATAAACTATTCTTAAGTGTATTCAAAATAATTTATTGAATTAAAACAGCTGCTAAAAGATGAAGTTTCATTCTTAGCGCAAAACCACCAATTCCACTTCAAAAATACTAGCACCCCAGGTAACTGTTACTGAACAGGCTAGACAAGTTCCACGCTCAACATAAAAACCTTAAAATGAGAGTTTTATTCTGGAAAAAGAAATTATTTTAGTGACTGGGTTTATGAGCTACAAAGGTATGTAAAACAAAACATCACCCTGCAAGGCAAGGTGCCAAATTCTAACCAATCATAACACCTTCCATAAACCAATGGGCTCACTTGGCCAGACCCTACCCTTCTGTTTTATTACAGTTATTAACATTTCGTTTTCTTTTATTCCAAAGTCAGGAGGGTTTACAGACAGAACATTTTTCTGAAGTTCTTCCAAATATCAAATGACAATGAGAGGAGGAAAAAAGATGACACAGGAAACGTGAATGAGCTCACGTGGCAGCAGCAAGTTTCCCTGGGAGTCCCAGAAGAGTAATTCTTGCTTGGAGCCACACTATCCATGGCACTCTCTGGATCAGAGATCTATAGATAGAACAGGATCTGAGAAGGGAGGAACTCCCAGATGCCTCACACGTTCGATACCTCTTCAAACGCTACAACTATTTGATTAAAGATCAAACAGAGTGCAGAGGCAACAGCTTTCCTTTCAATTTATATGGGTTTGAGTCATTCTTCTTCCCTTTGCTTTCTGCTCACTGGCTCTCTCAGGAGATACCATCTAACAATCCACGAGCAGCATCGCCACAAATCACCCTGAAGACTTTCGTTTATGCCTAAATCATCAGATGATCCTTCATCTTAAAACAAAATTAGGGAGCTTTTTCTTCTTTGCTGGAGACCAGGGCAGTACATTATCTGTTTGAACTGAATTAAAGTGAATGGATTTTATTTCCCCCTCCCTTGGTAAATATTCTAAATAACATCATTCATGATGACAAAAGGAAAGAATACAACTATTAATTCACCCCATCCATGTAACTGACTAAAGGACCTGGCCAAGGCTAGCTTTTCTTTCCTTGCCTTCATCACTTCAGCCTTCTTCTTCATCCAGCAAACAATCATTCCCTAATCCTGGAAAACACACATGCATGGGTAGATTCCTTTTTTCAATTGATGTGAGTAATCAGATTGGCCACTCACACCAGTGAAGTTGTGGTTACACTCAGTGCTTGGGGACCAGTGCATGGGTGCTCCTTCCAAACTGGAGAGGCAAGGGAATGGGGAGAGAAAGAATCAAAGTACCATGCATTTCTGGAAATATATTTTCAGGGAAAAAAGAAAAAAACCCTCTTTAAAAGAAAAAAATAGATATTTTTTTATATATTATATATATATATATATATATACATATATATATATATATGTAAAACTCCATAGCCCATCTTGAACCAGTTTCCCATTTTGCTCTAAATCACTGGGAAACAGTAAGTTTGAGGGTAAAAAATAAACACTTATGCTTTGAAATGACTTGAACACCCCATAACAGCAGAGCTCAGGAAGGTGAAAAACCTGAACTACTGATCACGCACATCTACAATTTTCACAACAAGATGGAAAGCCCATTTATAAAGAAAATATCTCGGGAAAAGGCAATAGCTGAGGCTGAATAAGGCATCTGAATATCCCATTTTCCAGGAGGCAAACAATCCCAGCGCACGCTAGCACAATAAAAATCACATTAGTCTATTGTGCTGCAGGCCAGCAAACCTGTTAAATACAAATGTGATGCTGTTAAGAATCCCACTATTAACAGGGGGAAGATTGCAGCTGGGGAGAAAGTGTGGGGGAAAGATGCTAAAAAGGTGCTGTTTGGGGAAAAAAAAAAAAAAGAAAAAAAAAAGAAAAAAAGCCACGTTTAAAAGACTTAATTCTGATGTCTGAGGTCAATCTTAATGAAAAACAGGATGTGAAAGCCATCCTAGGCCCCACCACTGCCCACTCCAGTTGCCCCAAAGCAAATAGAACATCAACCCTGTAGAAGACAACAGTAATTCAGAACAGGGATTATAGAAATATTTCCTTTTACCTCACAGAATCAGGAATTACTACTGGTTACCAGCCTTGAAATTGTTTGAAAACTTAGGGCTCAATGCAATTTAGAAATGTGTTTTGCTTTGTCCATTAAACAAACATGTGTGGATCCTTGCAAATGTTATTATGATTAATATGTAGTGCTGGAATTTCCCAGGTAATTTTAATCTGTGGGCTCCAACGCCAATATTTTAACACTGCAGGACCTTCCTGGAGTAAATATCATATTATGTAAAGTTCAGTAGGGTGATTTGTTGTTTTTCAAACAAGACCTTTTTATAAAAGCATTGCTATAAAATGCTGGGAGATCAGAGTGATCAAAGCCACTGTGATTTAATTGACTTTATCAGAAAAATCCTAGAATCATAGAATATTTTGGGTTAGAAAGGACCCTTAAAGACCACCTAGTCCAGGCTCTCTGCAATGAGCAGGGACATTTTCACCTAGACCAGGCTGCTCAGAGCCCCATCCAACCTGGCACTGAATGTTCCCAGAGATGGGACATCCAACACCTGCCTGGGCAACCAGTGCCAGTGTTTCACCACCCTCACCATGGAAAATTTCTTCCTTATACCTACTCTAAATCAGATGTAAATCTGCTTTCATCGTCATTTAAAATTAAAATTCAAAAAGGAGCTACTTCCTTCTGTTGTCTCTAAGCAATATTGATCCTAGTGCTGTAAAGAAAAAGTGCCATAATTGTTTGGTTTTCTCTTCCTTTTTTTTTTTTCCCTATCTGTTAAGGTGACCACTGGGAGTTGCACTGCCTGGAGTCTTGATTAAATGTTTCACTGCATCCAGAACACTTCATCATGCAGCATAGCCAAAATCTATTATGGCTTGCAAGTGACTCATGCTTTAGCTATGAGAAAACCATAATAAAAAGCATTTTACATAAAAATGCCCAAAAGGTTGGTAATTTAATCTTGATTCTAAGTAGTATGCAAGGTCTCTGCCTCTAGCCTGTGCAGACAATAAGGCATTGTCTGGAAATGCATTACCTACTGTGGTTACATCTAACTTCTTCTGCCAAAGTCCAGATGAAAGACACTGAAAAGAAACTTATCCCAGCAAAAAGCCACCAGCCAGGACAGGACATTGACATTTCCAAGCCAGAAGATTTTTTAAAAAGTTTTACTAAAGGCAAAGCAAGCGATGCTAAAATTCTCATTCTTTCTGAAATCAGTATTTTAAGGTAATTTAAGCACTACATCATTTTCTGCTCCCTCAAAAGAGACACAGTCTCCCATGCAGCCGAGGGAATTAAAACTGGATTAGGGAAAGCACTACTCAAACCTTGGCTACTTTAACAAAGTAACAGCACGCTGACTTTAAAACACACATCAAAACATACAGAACCATAAACATGGAAACCCAACATGATCCAACTTCACAGCAAATGAGAGATAAACTTCAAATTGGTACAAGGGATAAAACGGATAAGAAACGCCACAGGCAGTTATTTTCCCCCTTCCTTCAACACCGGAACCATAATGAAATACAGGTTACTTTGTCAGTACTGGTTAAAGAGTAACACGTCAATATTCATACAGTTTTAAAAACAAATTGCTGTTAAGAATGATTTACTTTGAACTCCATTTCCACAGGACTGATTAGCATAGTGGGACCTCTCCCAGGTCTGCCCAGAAGCTGCAATCAGGTGGCACCAAGGTGGAGCTGGGCTGGCACTAAGGACCAAGGAAAACTTCTCCACCCACCCATCCTTCCCATGGATGCTGGATATGCACACACACAGCCCTACAGCATTTCCCCAAATAAAAGGGGTGACTTTCTCATACAGACATTTCTTCTTCTGCATCTGGTACTACCTCTGGTAACAAACTCAGTTCCAAATACCTGCCAAACCAACACAAACACTTGGCAAACACTTGCTAGTGAGTTGGGGTCTTTTTTCTTTTTTGGATTTTTTTTTTTCTTGAAGCAGTATACATTTGGGAACCATTTGGTTTATAACTTTGCATTTAATTAAATGAGGTCTACTGCCATGTAATAAGAAATGGATTGAATCGGTAAGAACACTTCAGTCTGTGCCAAAAGAAAAAAAAAAAAAAAAGAAGGATAAAGTCAGAAAATGCAAGCATTAGAAGTTCAAGAATGGGAATGTCACACCTCTAAATTAAATAAATCACCTAATTAAACTTACAGGTGTGACATTTAAGACACATGCAGTCATCAGGACAATGTGATAAATCCGTCCCATCACTGCCCAAACAGCAAAAGAAAACCTCTTTACCCAGAGCCACAGAAAAAGCTATAGACACTAAGCAAAGCATTTTTTTTTTCTGTGAGTGCTAGGGAATTAAAGACACAGGACTGAAGGCTGGCAGATGCTTTGCATTTATGAGGGTTTCATATGTGGCACCTCTCTGAGAGGAATCCCTCTAAGAATCTAAATAGACTTTAGCCAATAAAACACACCATGCCAACCTGTTACTCTCTAGTTTCATGTTTGGAAGTACAAGGCCATTTTATAGAAATGCCAAAAGGTTTTTTACCCCCACAGCATCACAGGCTGCCAACAAGGAACTGTCGGGGCTAGAAATTCCAAATATTTCTGCATCTTCCTACAAATTTCAGGGAGATGCCTTCCTCACCATATTCCTCTTTTGCAGACTCCAGGCTTGTGCAGCAGCTTCACATCTGGTGTCCCTTCCCTGTGGCCACAGGCCACTTGAGGCCAGAGAGGCTTTTTCCAGTGGCCACAGACGGACTTTTTCATGTGGCTGCCCTCAGCAGAGCCAGCTGACAATCGAGGCTGCGGTGGCAGGGTCAAGAACTTCAACTCGCTGGGCACACCAGCCCTCCTTTATTCACTTTCCTCTCATATATCAGGGGCTTATTTAGGCAGCTGAATCTTCAGACATATCTTTCCCCAGTTATCTTTTTGGTCCACCATGGCTACGGAACCTTCACTAAAATTATGAAGAAGGTCCTACATGATATCAGTAGGCTGATGCACTCTGTATTAGACCAACTCCTATATCTGTCTCCAAAACCTAGTTTTTCTGCCCAGCTAGAATCAACATGTCTAGATTATCTCTTCTTGAAAATATTCCTGTTTCTGGTGATGAGGTTTTGCAATAAAGCCCTTCTTGAAGCTGAATAAAAACCTCTATATTAGTCCTTCACCAAGCCATGAAGATTCAAATTTGCATATAACTACAAACTTTCATCTCCAAAAATATTTTAAATAGCTGAATAACACATTTCTTTTGGCCCAGGAATTTGAAAGGTGGCTGAAACTCCATCTATAGAATTCTTCACATCAGCAAACAATGTTTTTTTCCCTCACTTACCTATTAAATTTTCTTATTCAGCTGTTGGACTTTGGATTTGACACAGCACATTTAGAAAATCGAGCATTAAATACTAATTAAAAGATCTTAAAAAAAACCTTCACCTTTTGAAACATATCATTTCACCATATCTGTAAATACACACATGACCTTGTGCACTGAAGAAAAATCAAGTAAAAAAACCTCAGACTTTTACAGAAATAGCTGGAATAGCTGGAACAGTGTGCTTATATGGGATTCTTACAGTCATCTTCCTTAATAAAGAATATGGAGTGTTTTATTTGAGCATAAATTCAGAGATTTGACTTTTATTGGTTCCTAAATATCTACTACATTTTCCCTAGATGCAGAACCTACATCAAACTATGAAGTTAAGCTCTCTGGCTGCTACAATCAATAATGAGAACTTTTAATAGCCCAGATCCTGATATATTCCTATATTACATCTCTCTCCCAACACCCTGACTTTGCACTACAGCCAGACCTCTCACTGGCTTGGTTTTATTGTGGCCAGTCCCAAGCAAGCCCTGTCTACTGGGTCAGAAGTATCAGCAGCTAACAATTTTAACAAACCAAAGCCTCCCTTCAATCAAGCAAAAGCTTCGAGTTCTGATAATCTTAGTAAACCTTTAAAGGGGAAGAAGAAAGAAGGAAGCAATATATTGGCATGTCTTAATTTCAGTGTGGCAGGAAGCAGACACACCACAAGAGAATGGTTCCCGTGGGTATTTCAAGAATAGGAGAAACCAAAGAACCTTTTCATGCTCGGGTCCCTGTCTGGTGTCTCGACTGAAGTGACTCAGCTATTCCTTGTACTACAGCACTTGGGCTTCTCAGTTATTATCCTGATCGTGCCAGATCTTTGATCCTTTGGAAGTTCACCACCACTGGGCATTACTACAAGTCTCTGGATATTTAAAACATATGGGAGGAATTTTAGAAGAGCCGAGAATCACCAGTTCCCTTCTGAGGAACACATAAAGAAAAACAAAACAAAACAAAAAAAAACCCAAACGAAACCAAATCAGAATAAATGTTCAAGTGTAACCATAAAAGATTCAGAAATTCTTCACAGAGTTCAAGAACCCCTAAATACACCACTAAAAGATATAATTCTGCCTTTTGAAGATTGAACTTAAGATCAATTTCTTTTGTGTTTTCCCCTTGTTTTACTTCCTTTGATTTGTGCCTTCAATGGAGTGTCTATGATGTGGCATGGGATTTTTTTTTTAAGTACATTTTTTCTAAAGATCTTGTAGGTTGCAACAGTCTCAGTCTTTCTGGTTTTAACTGAATTAAGGAGTGCTGTGTATTGAATGTACAAACTGGTCCACTATCCATGTGGAACAGATTAGAGTATGATCATTCATTGTATGCTCACAATTGAAGCATTTCAATGGTTTTATAGACAATTGAGAAAAAAAAGAAAAAGTATTTTGAGGACAAAATTTGAATGACTTACAGTTAAGATATTAAATTATATTATATTGTAGGAAAAAAGAAACAGAGTAGCCAAATTTTAATACCAAAAACCAAAGAAACTCACACATTAACTCTTAGTAAGAAAATTACAGCAACAAACCTGGGCATCAAGGAGAGGTCTAAAAAATCAATGCTGAGGGGTTTTGTTTCCTGGTTTTTTTTACCATTCGCCCCCTCCACCCCCTCAAGGATTCCTAAATCTCAGCCTGGTTTGATCCTTCCATAAGGTGTGACACATCTTACGTTATTTTCCTAAGTATAACACAGAAGAATGGCAGAGCAAAACTTCTCTGTAAAAAAAAAAGTATTTTCTAGGTACAAGTGTAATAAATCTGAAAGCTTTCTAAGAAAGTCATCAAGCGGTTGAAAGAAGGAAAATAAGGCAGGCAAAGACTTCTGAATAATTTTAAAAATGGCAACAACTCAAATGCCTCCGCTAGTTCATCGTGTTAATGGTGACAATAACATAATTACCAACATAATTTCATAATGACCAGCTGGTGATAGGGCAACAGGGACAGCATTATGCCCCAAAGACATCATGGTGTGCTTTACAGGGATTTGTTTCTCTTACAAGTAATGGCATAGGAAATAGAGATGCAGGTGTTCTGTTTAAAAACATTCTATGGCTGAAAATACCCACACCTACCTAGAAACACATTGCTTGAAATGTTGGCAGTTGTGAGGAATTAATAATGGCAATTTCTGCATTTATCAATAGCTGCCTTCTACAAACTCCCAGCAGCCTTTCTCCAACATGATTAAAGGCATCTTGGTAGCAATAAAATACGATGGTATCTGTCTTCCAAAGGGGAAAAATAAGGGACAGAGGTATAAGGTGATAGGATTGGTACATCATGGCAGATCTGGCTGCCAGCCTAAGCCCCCATCACTCCTTCCTTTCCGTCAGAATGTGACATTATCCAAAGGCTATATGGTCACTAACCACAAAGGGAGGAATGAAGCCTCTTGCAAGAAATGTCAGCCCCTAAAAAGCACATGTGAACTGGAGCCACTCCTTTGGTCTTTTCTATGACCAAACTATAGTACAGAAAGGCAGAAGCTGTTACTTACCTTTCCTTTACGGTTTACGAATCACTAGCACACTCCCTGCTGGGTGCCATTTGCTGGCATGGCACATTTTTGTCTCAAAAGAAGACATTGCTCAAAATGATGAATTGCTGGTGTATTTAACACATCTTCTGATAACTATTAATTTTTCCATTTATGCATATTATTAATACTAATTTTTCCATATTATGCATTTTTCCAAATGTGTTTCTTACATAGGCATCACCAAACAACACCCAGCAGCGCTTGTACTTCTTGAGGCCCAGTAAGTCACAGATGCCCCCCAACCAGCCCATGACAATTCCCTGACATGAGATGGTATGTAAAATGCTGTTCATATTTACAAAATGCTTCAGGGAGAAAGTTATGAGTACAGTAATTCAGGTTAAAACAACAACAGCAAAAAGAAATGGAGGAGGAACTTTTGTAGCAATGCTAACTGATGGCTGGATTCACAAACAAATCTCAAGAGACTCCAGCAAGGTTAATGCCTTTCTTTGCACATATATACAGCGTGGGCTAAGGTACTTGGCAAACCCTGCTGAGTGAATTAAAATGAACCTATGATACAAGCAAGTTAGAAGGGTTAATTGAAACCTCTTTGTGCAGCAATGCAAACCCCTCAAATCTGTCAAAATTAATGAGAAAAGCCAGAAGAAACATGGTTCTGTCTAGACTGCCAGAACCTACAGTCTGCCTTGCATTAATAAACGCTATAGAAAAGAAACTCTGCTGTGAGGGTGGGGAGGCCCTGGCACAGAGAAGCTGTGGATGTCCCAGCCCTGGAAGTGTCCAAGGCCAGGCTGGATGGGGCTTGGGGCAACCTGGTCCAGTGGAAGGTGTCCCTGCCCATGACCTGTATGGTCCCTTCCAACCCAAACCATTCTGTGATTCACTTTTTATCCCACTCTGTCATCCTGGTGTACATGGCAACAAAAGCACAGGGAACCCTTTTATTTCTCTGGGCTTGGTATCAGTGTTATCCTTGGATGGCAGAGCAGCTCCAAATGGCCTTGTTGTGGCAATGCCTGCACCACAGAGCCACCTCTCCTCCCCAAACCCATCCTGCCCACAAAGCCCTCACTGCAAACTGGGTCTGACCCACAGCTGGAGGGAACCAGGCTGAGCAAAAGCCCCTTTCATTTCCCTCACAGTCTGCCGACTTCAGAGAGCAATACAACTGAGGCCTTTGATAATCATACCCTCTGCCCACTCTACAGCTTCTCCCATCTTAGCCCTCAAAGAAAAACAAGCAAAAGCAAAATAAATTTTTAAAAAATCTTACCAAAAAACTCTTACAAAGCAGAATGAGCCTCCCAGTGTGACCTTGCAAGCCCCGACCAACAGCAGAGCTTGGAGGGGCAAAACCAAGCAGAGGTGACCCTGAACGTGCCAGAGGGGCCCAAATGTTCTGACATTCCTTCGGAGTTTTGGGGTCTCCAGGTCTCCATAACCATACCCAGGACACATAAGCACCTCTGGTAATTCCCTACTTGCTGCCTCAATCCATTTCTTATTTTTCAGGCTGATGAATGCGTGCCTAGTAACCAGCAGAAATGCAAACAGGACTCCCAAAACAATTTTCTACTGACCTAAAGTAGTTTGACATTCATGAAGAGGACATCCTTTTTCCATTTATGTCAGACAAAAATCTTTTCCTACGTTTCTAGCAGCCCCTGGTAAAACACCACAGATGTCAGAACAGCATTAAAAAGCAGCTTACAAAGTACACTATCACTACTTTCTTTGCACAAAAGGTCATAAAAAATATGCAAGTGGCTCCAAAATCGTATTTATTCACTGTGTTGCAGCACAAGCTCAATGAACATTACACTTTCAGCTCTTGGTCTCAGTATATGTCGAATTTTATAAACTTTGTACTTTGCAGGTTTAGAAAGTGTGCTGCAAATCATGATCACCAGTATTTGTGGCTCTTTAATACACAGTTACAACATTATAAATATGTTGCTGAACTAATAAAACCATCATAAAACAACAAAGAAGATCAAATTCTGCACTAATTTTTATAGTATACAGTCATTGACCTCACTAGTACTTTCTAATCAAGCTTCCTGCATCACACTCATATCATTGCAGCTCATTAAATTTTCTACTTTATGTACAAGGACAGCTCAGCTCCTCTGGTTTTTGGGGAAATTCATGTATGCATCTTATTAAGACTAACTCAATTAACACCACATATTCAATAATCAGTTTGACAAACAATAGCATCAGATTATGCAGAAGCAGAGCAGTACTTTAAATTTTTTTTATTTGTTTTTCTAAACTTGAGCTTATTTCCTGGTATTGAAATCATAAGTAACTTACATCAAAAATCCTGCTGCTGTAAATCCTACTGACTTCAGTAACTATGCCAGAAAGTGGTCCATTATGTGAGTCATCTGCTACAAAACAGAAAACAGCAACCATGCAACAGAATAATGCCAACTGAAGAGATTTATGCTCCTCTCACCACATGCCCCTTGGAGTTGTGTAACTCAGCACAATGGCCACGATACCATCTTGTTTCTCTCAAATGTGGCTAAGGAAAGGTGACTAACCATTTCAATTGATGTGTTTTTCTTCCTGTGGGCCCAAAGAGACGCTTATTTGTACAAGTCAGGCACCACAGCAAGGAAAGTTGTGTCTCATTTGGCACGGGGCCAGCTAATGCTTGAGTGCCAAATGCTCCAGTAACCTAGATAACTTACACAGAGCTGACGCACAGGAGGAAAAAAATCAGGTTATTACTGCATTTACTACCAGATACAGCCTTAAATTTCATTGTATATATAAGGCTATGCTTTAGAGTAAGCCATCCTCAGCAGACACTTTTGGAAAATACACTTGGCACTTACGGTATCGCTTAAAATGAGGGAGAAGGAAAAAAAAATAAAGAGGTAAATTTAAAAATAAGAATTAATGAGTACATCTGTAATTCTGTAATTACGGCATCTGCTGTTAAGCTTTTGCATCTGCTTGTGTACAGCTGCTCAGCACTGTCAGCAATAACCTTAAACCCATGAACAGATATCATCTCACAACTTCAAGCCAAGCAAAAAAAAAAACCAAACAAACCCAAAAAATCCCAAAACATTAAATTCACATAGTGGATATGAACACAGTGATGTGACTAAGCTAATGATCCACTGGAGAAAAGCTTGGTTTTAAAAGTATGTGAGTGGGGGGTGGTTTATGTTTTCAAATACAAAAAGGTTTGTGTGAAACTGAAGAGCTGCCTTCCAGGAATCAGCAAAAGGAATAATCTCCATGGGAGAGGCTTCGTCATAAAAATTCATTGTCTAGCAATTGTGTTTTACACACAAAGAATTTAATAAAAATGTTCTGTTAAATGTATTTTAGTAAAAAAATCTCCTCAAAACAAAATGGTCAGGACAAGCAAAACACCACATTTTAAAACAAAGAGAGCTGTCAGCATCAACCCTCCCTGATATTTTAGGAAGAAGGTTTCTGAAGGTGTCACTTTAATGCTTAGCTCAGAGGAAGCCTTGTTTAGTTCCCAGTGGATCTCAGTAGGAGGGATGAACAAGAAAGTAATTTCAGTGGGAATTCAAAATGGGACATACATCAAAGCTCAAAGCTACTGAATATCCTTGAAGCCTGCAAAAAGTCTCAGAAAGATGATTTCAAATACAGGGCAAAAAAAGTCAATATTTAATAAAGACCACCTCTTTATTTTGTGCTGCTAGCACTGTGCAGAGCTGCACCCTCTGGGAATGGCTGCTCCCTCTCCCAAGTGTCCACTGAGATCATTCCAGGCCTGGCAAACGAGGTTTTTATCTCTGTTTCAGTCTCAGTCCTGCCAAATACACGAGAACCAAGTGGAAGAGGTCCAAATATTTTTGCAGATGTGCAATTTGTTCTATCTGTGCTTTCCTGTCCTACTGAAGCAGCGGTGACACACACGTTTGGGGTGCAACTTCCACGTGCTAATATATGCCAACAACACCACTTGTTGGGTCTCTTCCATTGTTTGTGGCTGCACAGTTATAAATGGGTTGAGTTACCATGATTATGGGTGTATTAACATGAAAGTACAAATTAAATAGGATTAATTTATGAATCGAGCCTAAATTTACTTTGTATGGCAGAGCATTCACCTGTCGGTGCTGTGGGATTTGAAAGGTCTGACACTTCCTGAGGGAAAGGAGAAGAATGGGTCACCTGAGTTATCATTCTCAACATCACCCACAGTTCATCCCCTCCTGCAGCAGTTACTGGGGCAGTGGTGGTGCCACAGAAGGTACAGTTTTCCAAAACCCTGCCTATTTCCTTTCCTTAACCCTGCTGTTAATATCTGTATCCAAGCAGGCAAACCAGGAAACGTCTGTCTGTCAGAAACCACCGAAAAATCAACTAACCTCCCTCAGGCTTTCCTCACTGGCCTCATTCTCTACCTGCAGTCTTCTCATAGCTTTTATTGCTCTTCTGTGCAATATCCTTCCTGAGCAGGCAGGCAGCACTGTGGGTGAGGCACAGTCAATATATTCTGATGTTTTACAAGCAACCTCCCAACCCACGCTCCTGACAGGGGAGATATCAGCTGTGTAATGTGTCCCTTCTGCAGGGCAGCTACGTCCCAGAGTTGTGCTCCACGTCTGGATCACTCCTCACAGAGGAGCCAGGGAGCTAAGGAGGAAGGATTGCCTGCTCATTCCAAGGCCATTAGCAAAAGGTTTTGTGCATGCTTTTCTTTTCCTAGAGGAACACAAAAGGAGAGAGATACCACCTAGACAGCCAAGGAAAGGGTTCACAGGCACCTAGGAAGCAACAAGGGGATAAAAACCAGCCAACTGTGTACAACAGACCTAATTTCCTGCAGCCAGGGAGCAACAAACACTTGCCACAGGGGAAGAGCCACAGATGCCACATCTCTCTGTGAGAGGGGGCTCTTCCCATCTGAACACAGGCCAGCGCCGTGCCCCAGATGTAGGATAGGAGATCCACATGCACAGCACGGACCAGGAGTGCCACACATATGGCATGGGAAAAAAAGCCTTCTGTTGTGCTGCTCACAGGCTCACCTTAGCTACAGCCCCCGGATCAAATTCCAGTGCAGGAATCCAGTAACTGTGAGGAATCAAGGGAAAACACTCAGAAAAGAGGAGCAATGATGACTACAGTCATTGAGCATGACCCACAAACAGATATTGAAAGAGATGAGATTCAGTCTCGAAAATGAAGATGGGAGAAATTATATTATAATAGCCTCAAAGCACAAAAAGAAAGGTTCTAAAGATCTAAAAACCAAAGGACTTCCACAGCAATAAAACCAACTTAGCTCAGCACCTAGGAGTAAATGCTGCAGCACTGGGAGAAAGGAGAGTCTAGGGAGAAGCAGAAGTCACTGCCAGGAACACTGAAGGCACATGAGGTCCTGCCTCTGTGCTGGAAAATGTGCAGGTTCCTCCCAACCTGCTCCTTCTGTTTAGGAAGCAGCTTAGGTGAACAGTGACTGCCAGTGATTGGTAAGACCTGGCAGAGACCTCAGTGAGAAAACAGGATAACCGAAGTGAAGCTTCAGTCTGCAGCTCAGCACCACTCGTGATGTGCAGGACACTTTCCTGCAACCCCTTTTAAATGATCCCCAGTGCAAGCCTTTTTTTCGGGTACAGGAGAGTATCAACACCACCTTGAGCACTATCACCAGTAGTCAGGCCTTCATACAGAAACCATCTGCATCTGATTTGCTCTTCCTGCTGCTCTGCACATCACCACCACAATTACAAACAGAAGTATTTGGCTCCCCGCCTTGCCCTTTCATTGCTTTACTATGCTTCACTGCCAATCCTTATGGCAACAGAACTTGCAAAGTCATGGACTCTTACAAAAGTCTTAAAATACTAAAAGCCTGTACAGAGAGATTTCTCCTACTCTTGGACACTGTGGAGCTTCCAGGTATTGTTTTGGCTCTCATCTCATTTTATATTTAATATAATAGCCAGAAATATGAGTCAACAATAGTAAGTTGAAGATTTTTTTTTTTTCCCAATCTTAGGTATTTCCTTTCTGCTTTCCTCAGTGCACTCTGCTCTGATTTTATTTGTATTGCAAGCTCCTTAGGGCAGAAGCAGTGTGTACAGTACATTCTAAATCTGAGTTTACAGAAGGTAGAGTACTGAATTGTGATCCCTGCTAGCAAATACTGAATGTTTCCTCATCATTTGACCAAGTGTTGTCCAGCAGACTGAGCCCACTGGAGTAAAATGTGTTCCTACAACCACAGTATGAAAATAAGATAAATTTATTTATCAAGAAGCAACAGAGTTTCCATCTGTTCCTGTTCCTGCAACTTTTCTTTAAATCAAAGAAACAACACAGAATCAGCAAGATAGGAAATACATGGATTCAGCTTTTTCCTCTCAGGCCAACATGCCCATTATTATACTTGGTTTGGAATCTGAAAGGTAAAAGGTGTTCCCCCAGGTGTGTGCATTAGCAATATGGCAAAAGTTTGAACTCGTGTAAAATTAAAGAATCTGCTGCTCCATGAGGTGGGAATAACCAAGGTAGCTCCACAAACTGGCCCCTGGGTTTACATTGGTTGAGCACACAGGGATCAAGTGGGTCTGTGCAGCACTGGGATGCCCTTTCTGATGGCTTATGACTATGGGACCCTGGGAGAAGGAAAGAGGTCTGTTACTTCTCACTAAGTTTCCCATGAGATCACAAGTTTGGGGTGTTTCTCACAGCATTAGACACGTCCCAGGAACTCACCTGCTCCAAAGCACACAAGCTGCTGCTGCTGTGAGCTGCCTGTGATGGATTGCTTAGTGCAACAAGATGGGAGAAATAATAATAATAGTAATAGTAATAATAATAATAATAATTCAACCAATGATAAGCACCATCAGAGTCAGGGGATAGACCAGGTCAAAAGAAAAGAGCAACAAAATTTGAAAATTCTCCTTAACCTTATCCAGTGCTGCAAAATGAAAAAGGCTGCTTTGTGCCACATTCAAATTCTGTGACATGCAGTGTTTACTTTCCAAAAAATGTATTTTAATTGTTGAAAAGCTGGACTTCAGGGCAAGAGAGATCTTTTTCTGGGAGGGGCAGATTTAGTCCTTATGCACACAATTACTTAAAAGATTTTAAATAAATAAGAAAAAAATCTACATGTAAGAGAGACACATAAGAATTTATGTATTCCTCACACTTTTTATTCAATTTAAGCTTGAATAATGAGGAAGCAGCCATTTAATAAAAAAAAAAGCTCAAATAGGCAAAAACAGTTTGGAGGGCTTTTCACATACAGTCATACAGACTTTTCACTGTGAAAAACAGTGAGATTCAGATGAGACCCCAACAAACAGGCATGCTGTTTCTGGGAAAGGAAAATCATTGTGTGATGGCCCAGAGGCAGGGTCCAAGACCAATGTTTCTTATCAGGACCCACCAACACAGCGCTTCAGAAATGCGAATAGCCAACTTTCTTTCCTGAAAGACTACTTTTTGCAGCCCTGAGAACCGATCATCCCCATCACCTGGAGGCTTGGAAGAGGAAAGCACAGTAGGTAAATGCTGCCATCTACACACGGCCAACTGAAGGCGGCTGTGCCAGGCTTGAAGGGAAAACGCAGGGGAACACTGCTCTGCTGCCCTCCACTAAGAGCCATCAGAGGGTTCAACCACACTCTTCATGGAGCTCCAACCAGCATTACAGGCAGGAGGCACACCCTGGACAACTTAAGTCCCATAAGGAAAGCTAAATATTGTCTAAAGCTGTAAGCAAGAAGCACACAGAAAGTCTGGATTTGTGACTACTGTGTCAAAAAAGGCTCGTCCTTGAATTATCGCTTTGTGCTCCTGATCCACATGTACAGATTACATTCTGCAATATCTCAGCTGTCAATTAGACGTTTATATGACACTCACAATATATTTTAAAATAACATTTCATACAGCAGCTGTGTTTACAGAAGGAAATATTTTTATAGGGCTCTTAATAACAAATGTCTCCCCTTTCTGCAAGGCTGTCCTTCATTCTAATTGCCCCTTTCACTCTCTTGATGAAATCTGCCTCTGGTAGACATATTATCATCTGTAAATTTCAGAGAACATTAATCACCTATTTTGGCATGCCACCTGTAAAGGACATTAGGATTTCAAGCTTCAGTTACATCATGTGACAAAACATTCACAAAAATAGAAATCATTACCTAAGACTGAAATTATTAACCCTATTTAGGTGACAAAGTACATGACGGAAGACAGCTTCTTCAACTTCCAATCAAAGAAGCACACCAAAATACAATTTTAAAAAAGTAACATTTAAAATTTTAAATAGATCAACCTGATATTGATAAAAGTAATATCTCAAGTTTGGTTGGGCTTTTTCCTTTGTGGGGTTTGAACCTATCTGCTGTCATTCCCTAACATATGTATACATACCTGAAGGTATTTTCAAAATACATGCTTTAAAAGCAATATTGACACTGTGATCTGCACACTGGTCTAATATTCTTATACCAAAAAGACAGCAAAAGGTGAAAGCTTTAGACTCCCACCTTAGACTTCACAGATTTGATAAGAAACTTCACACTCCCTAAATAAAACCTATGGCTCACTTAGCCTTTACTTAATGACAACGGCTTCTCAATGTGCATTAGTTATTTATTTAACCCCACTTTCACTTGTTGGTGTGATGTATCCTCCTCCCTAGTGTTACAGTGGTACATGAATATTTTAACAAGCCTTGGTGTGTTTTACACTGCAGAAGATGCTCTGAGAAGGGCAGCCAGCTAACCAGCTTCTGCCCAGGTTTTTGAAATCATGAATTTCTGTTGTGCCTCCCACAATGCTGTAAAAGTCAACCTCTTGTACCCATGCACAGATGCAGCAGCTGAAGAACCGTAAACTCAAATCAAAAGAAATATTTTTGTGAAGCTTTCATTATTAACAGAAATTATGGCCAAAAAAAAAAGCTTCAGAAATGAACCCAGGGGTCGGAAAAACACGGCCCTTCCTGAGACTGTGAAACACATCCTCTCGACTGAAAAAGGGATGCACATCAAGAAAGCAGCAGTGGATAAGGAATGAACCTGAAACCTCAGCTCAGTATTGTTTTTGGCAGCCCTTGTCCTTGCCAGAACAATGCAATGCCCTGGGCTGCATGTGCCTTAACAGACCACCAGAATATCCCAGGTAAGTATCTGCTAGAGAAGCACAAGTGGTTGGAAGCAAGCCATTCCTTCTTTTGCAATCTACTGGAAAAGAGGGGGGAAAAAACATCTTGTCTTCATTTGTTTTAAACCCACCTATAAGGTTTATAGGACTCACCATTATTAATAGGGAGAAAGGTAACCCACTACAAAAAACCCTCCTGCAATTGACAGCAATTCATTTGTAAACACCTTAATTGATTTTCCAGCTTAGAACACATTTGTTCCTATTTTAGGGCACTGCAGCTTGAATTGCAATTTATTAATTGTACAATACCATGGCTTGGCCTAAAATTTGAGAATGCCTGAGTTATTCAACCCTGCTAGGATTAGTAGTCCTCAAAGTAATGCCAAGGCCTTCTGTCCTGCATTGCAAACACAAAAGACTTAGGACTGGAAAAATCTGGAAATAGGCTAGCTGGTTCATCCCCATGCCCAGAGAGAGGATCAACTGTACCTGTGGTATCCCAGACAGGCTCTTCTGTAAGCACTCTGAGAAATATATATGCTAAGAACAGTTCTACAAACCCCCTGGACACGTCTTTACAAAGCATCAGTAGCTTTGCTATTAAAAAGTTGTCCAACTGACTAACCAATTCCCCCCTTGATGCTCCAAGCCCAAAATAACATCTGTTTTGCTGTCCAATAAATAGATGGAACTGCAGAAGCCATTTTTTCATTGCTTTTACTGCTATGCAGTAGCACAAGAATGCTCATACTTAGTCAGGCCAAAGGTTCACCTGCTCAGGCCTTCACTAGTGCATTAAGGAGCCCAACTTCAATTCCACACACCTATCATTTTGTGAAAGAATTTATGAAAAGCATGCATAGAAAAAATTTTTAAGTAAAATATCTGATATTGCTGGGGTTTGGGTTTGTTTGGACATGGCAGTGCTGGGTTAATGGCTGGACTCTGTGATCTTGGAGGTCTCTCAGCTGAAATGATTTTGTGATTCTATAATTCTGAGTGAAAAGGCAAGTGTAAAACCGTGGAAATAAAAAAAGCACTGGGACCATGGAAATAAAAAAAAGCACATATAAGAATAAATCCCTCCACACTTCCCAGCTCCCAGACATTCTCAGTTCAAGGATTTCTTGAGCAGGATGTGGTTTCTATACATTGTCCAACGTTCCCTTGAACCCATCTTGACTTCCAGCACACACAATGGTTTTTGGCGGAGAGCTCTACTGTGTAGCTCCATCACTTGTGCAGAGAACCACCTCCTTCCAGCTCTGCTGGAGACAAAACGGGTTTCTAGCTTCTTATATCACTCTTTTCTCTTTAAAATGACACGGTATGTGCTGTTTCAAGTACTGCTCTGATAGATCAAGTAGTCCTACTCTCATCTCGATTTCCCTCAAGACCCGGGAGAACAATTTTGGGAACAGGATCAATGCCTCAGCAGAATTTACTAACCGAACACTGGATTAGGGTAAAGTAAACTCTCCCTGGATCTAAGGAAATGAACAAATGGATCTGCCAGGTGTACAACTGTTCAGTTCCTTGCTGTTTCTTGCCCTGCATCCATCCAAGGCCTCGACAGAGAGGCCAACCTACCAGCCCTTAACATCAGTAAGCAGCACCAGGAGGGACACTGCCAAAAACTGCCCATGAGCAGAGCCCCAGAGGGCAAACCCTGCCACCCAGGGCAGAAGAAGGAAAAGAAATTAAAAAGAAATGACAAACCCAATTGTCATTGCCTCCTTATTTACAGAGAGGTCTTTCAATTGCAAAAACGTCTGTGCAAATCCAGTCCCAAAGCTCAGGTTTTTTAAACATCTGCACAGGTGGGTAGGCTCATATAATGCTTTTTGCGCTGTCTACCTCAAAAAAATAACGTAAGTCACAAATTACAGTGGTTTTCTGTTGCAAATGTCCATTTTTCTCTCCCCACACAGGATATTGGTAAGACAGAAGCACATATGAAGAGAACAAACTTCACAGCTCACTCACACAAAAATGCCACAGATTCATCTCCAGCTTCTACATTAAACAAACAGGAAAGGTTAGAAGCAAAACCAGCCAGGCCTGAAAGTTTATAGATGATGCTAGAATTTTGCTCGTTGGGTGCTACTTCTCTCACTTCTGAGCTCTCCTGCTGGTGAAACAAGATCAGCTTTTCAATAAAAAACAGCCGGCTAAAGCTAAACCAAGTCATGACAAATTACATTCATAGAGCCAACATCATTATAAAGGAGAAAAACAAAATCTACCTCTCCGGTATCAGCATCTGGAGTTTTTCCTTAAAACTACTGCATTGAAGAGTATTATTAAAGNAGTATCAACACCTGGAGTTTTTCCTTAAAGAAAAGGAAGAGTATACATTCTTCAATACTCTGCATTGAAGAGTATTATTAAAGTACCAACACTGGATAAAGTCACCTTTCTACCAACGCTTGGCAACAGCAAAGACCATGGTGATGTCAATTTGTGGCTTCTGATCTTTACTTTCCTGCTTCTGGTAAATGAAAGGGAGTCATGTGAAAACACAGACTACAATAGGTCACCATGCTTTGTAGCAGATATTCAATCATTGAAGACTTGCACTAGACTTTCAATGTTTTTATAAGCAGATTCTTCAGACAAATGAGTCTGTAACTGGATCTCGCCTTGTTCTAACCCATTATGAGACTGCCCATAAGGAAAACAACTGACATGAATAAAACCAGGAAAGGTTTTCCGACTTGTGTTGGAGGTAAACAGCTTTTTAGAGAAGACTAGACATCCCAGGGACACATTTTAATAAGGAGAGGAGCCCTGTAGCCTGCGAAAGCCAGAGATCAGGCTGGACATGATCATATAACAGGACTCTTTGGCCTGCCAGCCTGATGCTGTTCATTGACTAATCCCCTCCTCATGGCCATGGGAGATGGGCTCCTGGGCAGCAGTAGACCACAAAAAACACTACATAAAGAAGAGCAGCTTACATGCTCAGAGCCCACTTGATCCTTGTGTAGATTCATGGGAGAGCTATGAATGACACACACCAGGGAAGCCTCCCTGAAACCCAAAAATCAATATTTAGGAGAATAAACAGTTACTTCCAGAACATACTTAAAAGTAGCTATTGAAGAAGTTACATTAAAAATCTATGGAGCTGGTAATTAATTTCACAGGTAATGAATACTATAAAGGCCACCATCTGTGCATCTAACTTCTGAGCATTGTGCAACTCCTTGTTGGACAAGTGTTCCTGGAAAACAATGCCCTTGCTGCCTGACCTGCTCAGATAACCTGTGCACTCTTAGCAGCCCGTGCCTATCTGCAGTGCACACTCAGCAGTGGCCTCAGAAACAAAGCAGATTGCTGAATAAAACAGCAACGTGCAAAGGGTGAATTTGTCCAAGCACACCACTGCTTTTATTTTATCTGCACAAGGACAATTCTGTTCTCTGAGACCAGAAATGGCTCCTGGCCCCAGCGCTGCCAGGGCTTTTTGAAGTTATTCCTCTGGGTCCCCAGCCATCTATCTGTGCACGTTTCAGTAACCTTTACTTCTGCTGAATAATTCAACAAAGCAAAGATTTGCTATTGGCAATCTCTAATCTAAAGGAAAAAACTAAAGCTTGCATTTGGTTTATTAAAACTCCCAGAGGGGGAAAAAAACAATAATATATCTCTCCTCTTTGACCTTATTTGGGGCTTTGCTTTGGGAACTGGCAGGAAGAAATCCAATGCTGTCCAAAGTTTTGATTATGGGGAAAACAACTGACAAAATTGCACGCCTAAGGGTTAAGATAACAGTGACAAATAAGACCTGGTGACATTGCTGATGACAATCCACTCTGAATGCCCTGGCAGGATGGCAAGGACTGCATGGACAAAGAGATCCCACACTGCCCAGGTCTGAAAGGACACAACGGACTTCAAGGAAAAGATATTTAATTTTAGTGCATGACTGTAAACTCAATGAAAATGGAGCTCTGCTTTAAATCCTGCCTGGAGGCCAGGCCAGGCTTCAGTGTGCTGAAAGAACCTGACCAGCTCATGGCTCTGATCTCACCACCAAAGAAAACTCGGCCAGTTGTTTGCCATCATCCTTTTCCTTTTCAATACCTAGAATTATTAATCTGCTGCTTCAGGTCTAGCAGGATGGAACCACAGCCCTCCAAAACCACACAGCATCAATCTTCCCTCAGCTGCAGCCTGGCATGAAACTGCACTGACATCATGCAACCTGGAGCTTCACAGAGAGCATAAAATCTAAAACAGAAGCTGTAATAGAATATGTTTCCATTTGCTATCCCTCCACATTTAATATAGGGGATATTATCCTCCTATCCTATGGCAAACTCGCTAGGCTGGGGTTTTTTTTCATTCTTGATCTTCATCCATCGAGCAAAATGCCATCAGTGATGACAGTACAGCTCTTGGTGAAGGAATGATGTGTTAGCTTGTGCTCCCTCTGCTGCTCCTGCTGCAGCACAGCAAAGCACAGCTGGATCCGACCTAAAGACCCCTGGGGCTTCTGCCCATCGCTTCAGCCCACTTCACAGCTTTTTTCTGAACGTCTCTTTTTTAAAAGGGGGAGATTTTAAAACACAGCACTGAAGTATGCAAACGCATAGGGTTTTAAATAAAGTGATCTTTGAGATGACAGATCCAGATGGGACTTGAAGCCCCTCGGGATCCCAAAATCCTCATGGCCCAGCTGCACAGGCTTGAGGTATCTCCTCTCAGGGGGATGCAGAGCCAGTTGAAGGGTGTATGAAGGACCAGCACTCACAAACCCTTCATCCTCCCCAGGCTGCTGCCCTGCCAGGGTGGCACATTCCCAACGTGGCAGTCACACTGCCCTTGCCAAGGATATCATCCCTGCAGAGCCACTGCATCTCAGGGGTAGTGGGGAGGGAAGAATGAGTATGGAATTTCAGACAAAGGTAACCATAAAACTAACCATGGCTGTCCATTAAAATATAAAGATTGGTAACAAACTGTAAGAAGAGGAACATTTCTCCCGAATTCCAGCTCACTCGACCCAGGTACAAACCAAGCCTTTGAGGAGATGGTTTGGTCACTGAGTGTTAAGCATGTCCTTGGGTTTTACAGCTTGAACACCACCAATTAAAACAAGTGGTACTAACCAATCACCACCAGCATCACTCAGACTCACAGGAAGACTAAGATCAGTAACATTTTTTCCCCTTTACTCACAGTATCTTATCTAGAAGTACCCAATTGTGTTAACTGTCATAAAGAAACTAATTTTAGGAGAAACACTGAGAAGGAAACAGGAAGCATGTCCCCAATGCAGAAAGGCTGTGCAAGCATACATACACATGTTCATTTGCTTGAAAACTTATATCCTGGCTGTCTTGGCAAGTTCGACAATATAAATAGCATAAGTCTAGTATTTCTATACATATATTTTTGCTTGGTGTGGGGAAAATACTTCCCTCAGTATCTACAATTTTAGGATTGCAGGTTGGATAACATGCATTTTTTCCATGTTTGTCTGTATTTTTTAAAAAAGTAACTCCAAATTCTGACTAATAACTCGTAAGTCCTGAGGTGCTGTGATGATGGAGAAGGCTGGAGAAGACCTGTTCATGCTGCAAGGGAGTGGAGAATGACAAACAACTCTACTGCCATTGTCACCATGAGCCTTATTCAAGCAGAAGCAGCCAAAAAGCCATAAAAATGGTCAAAGTTACAGAGCTAAGCCAGCCAACAGCAAGGAGCATCCACTGCAATCAATGCACGTTAAAATAAGCAAGAAGAAACTGATACACAAACTATCCACAATAAAACGTGAAATTCACTTTATGCATCTTCCCTTCCTGGACAGAAATTGTGCTCTCAGGAAAGGCTGGAGGTTGTGCTTGAAGTTTCCTAATCTCCCACTTTAAACAGCCTTTGCACTGACCTGGTGATGCTTTATATTTTTTACATGGAAGTGCATATAAATAATTTTGTTAGAAATCTATTTGGCAGGCAAAAACAAGGGAAGGAAGCTTATCATTTACTGACCATAACTTTAAAAAGGAGAGGGTGTGTGAATGTATGCTTCTTTGATAAATCTTCCTCCCGAGTATACACCCATATCAGCATTTCCTCCTCCTGCCGATTTCAGAACAAAAATGTGCAGTCTAAGTGAACTTCTATTTTATGCCACAAAAACCTATCATTCAGTGGTTAACAAAGACCACTCGGAATTTGTTTTTCTAAAAGACAGCTAACCAATCCCTGTAATTCATAAAGTCTTTTTCTCATCAAAGCACCACAGGAACACCAAGGAAACATTTCAGAGCTCAGCATCCAAGATGTGGGCATTATGTGCAACACAAAAGTATTCTGGAAGACTCAAGGCTCTGGTATGACACTGTATGATTCAACTTCTTGGCACACTCCCCTTCTACCATCATCTGAAAACCATCTGAGATAACCTCTAAAGAAGATCTGGGCAACGGTCTCCTTTTCCTTTTCTTTCTCCCAACAGAGAACTGTAATCTGCTCTTTGATTTCTTTTATAAAACAGGACTACAAAGGAACAGCAAGGAAAAAAAGCCTGTTTGAGGACAAGGCAGCCAGACATCCAGCTAGAGCTTCTGATCCAAGCTTGAGGGAATCTCACAGCTGGCTGCTGCCACATCTCCCTGCGGACGGCCACGGCTTCCATCTGCTTTTGCCATCCCCTCCACCTTCTGGCTTGGACAATAGCAACAGGTGCAACAACACCAACACATGCACAGGACAGCCCATGGAATGGACATGTTTCCTGGTGCTAGGGTTTAAGTGATATCACAGAAGCAAGTGCTCGATGGATATTGCAGCCCAAAGCCGCAGGATGACACACAGCCTCCCCACACAACCACCCATGGCAGCTTTTTGACCATGGTATTTGCTAAATGCAGCCAAAATATCACACTTGGGGCTTGAAAATGAACACAGGAAAAATAGTTGGGTTGTAGGACCAGGCTGTTCTAGGGTCCCAAACACAAATCCAGTCTTCAGCTGTTGTTCTGTTTTCCCATCTCAGGGTAACTACCCACCTCTGAGTAAAATGTCACCTGTTGTCCCCACTGTTCCCCACAGAAGCATCTCTGACAGAAAGAGCAGACAGAACAACAGCTTGGGAGGAGCTCACAGCCTTTCACCTTTAGGTTACCACCTGGAGACACCAAACAGATCACTGGAAACCACTCCCTCTGACACGTGGGGTCAGCCACCGCACACCATTCCTGAAATTCTGGGAGGCATTACAGCTTACAAGGAACTTTTTTGTACTTGGGAGAAGGGCAGAAGACAATGTGTGTTTGCATATTTTCCATAATTCAACTGGCTAGTTCCTGTAGGTGGTTTGTTGCCTCTTTCCATCATCCCTGATGTGGACACAGCAGGAACATCTGCAATCCAGGCGGTGAGGGCTGAGAGTCGAGAGAAGGGCTGGAAACACAAATATGAACTCATGCTTTGCAATTAAAAAGACATATGATACCAACTTCACTCCTATATGAAAAAGACTGTTTTTTACTAAAACTTTTTTCTTGTCAATCTGAATTTATTACTTAATATTTACTTTTAAACTATCATATTTCCAAAGCATATCTCACAAAAAAAAAAAAACCCTTGCCAAATATTTTCTGTCATGAATTCTTGAAAGAACACATTTCTGTGCTTTCCAAACTACAGTCTCTCCTTTAAAAAAAGTGGCTCAGGCAGAAGGAGCAGAAGTGCCAAAAGCACACAGTGACCTAAAGAGAGGAACAGTGGTATTGTCCTTAAAAATGAAGACACATGATCCAAGGCTCTGAGATCTAGAGGGGGACAGGACTGACATAACTATGAAAAGGACAGTAATTTATCATATTTTTGATAATAGAGCATCAGATGGAATAACAACGCAGGGCCCTGACCTCTCATTCCAAGCATACATCTTAACTTGGCAAGAGGAATTTGTGTCCGGTTGTATTGTCCTGCTGATGGAGCTCAGCTTTACATAGGAGCTCTCTGCATTTTTTGGCAGCTGCTAGGAAGTCATCCTGATTTTTCATTTTCATAAGTGTGCTGTCAGGAAGCAAAAACAAGCCAAAAGCCCAAGTGTCAGACTGTGGAGTAACATGTGTGCACAGAGGAGAGGTGGGAAGTCGGGTCTGGCCAGACCAACACACCTCACTCTGGCCTTCCAGGACTCAAAGGGAACTTACATGGAAATGGGGACAGACTTTGAGCAGGGCCCACGGGGACAGGACAAGGGCAGTTGCTTTAAACTAAAGGCAGGTAGAGCTAGATGAGGCATAGGGAAGAAGTTTCTCATGATGAGGGGGTGAGGCATGGGTTCAGGTTGCCCAGAGAGGTGGAAACATTCCATCCCTGAGAATATTCAAGGCCACGTTTTACAGGCCTTTGAGCAATCTGGTGTACTGGAAGGTGGCTGCTGTTCATTGCAGGGCGATTTGGTGAGATCACCTTCAAAAAGCCTTTCAAACTCAGACCATTCTGTGATTTTCTGTGAGCTCATTTTGTGGGAATGGCTCAACTCCACTTTAACCTCACCAGGCTTACTTTACTTCAGAGTATCTGCAACTTTCCCAGGAACCCATTTATACCTCTTATTGACTTTATAACCCAAGTTTTGTTATTTGGGGGGAGGCGGTTGTTTTTTGTACTTTCCTTTTGAAGAAGAAATATCAGTTCTGGCAGGTCTTTGGTTGCTTTTCATTGTAGCTCTCCTCAGTTATCTAATTCCAGTGAAGCTGCATTTCTGGCTGGGCACAGCTCGCCCAGGCATCCAGCTGTCAGCAGGGCCCAGCTATCCACGAGGGTCCTCAGTGGTGCCAGGGTGACAGGGGTTAACTCCTGTGGTTGGACTTCTTTTTGTGAACAATCTGTCACAAGACTGCCCCTTCCCCACTGAGCTGCTTAAAGTAACTTTTCTCAATTTATATGGGGGGGGCAAAGATTAAATGACTTCAAAAGAAACTAATACTGGCAGATGAAAGGAAATAATCTTAGGGATACATGAAGGAACTAGCTGTTTCTTTGATTACTGCAGGGAAGGAGGTCCCTAGCTCCATCACTTCATCAGCATCTGAGATTTAACAGTGTCTAAAGGCCTCCAAAGCCTATTCACACCCATCCCACAACAAACTCAGTGGTAAATGACAACCCTCCCAGGAGCAAGGTACATGCCTTTCAAAAGCCAAGATGCAAACAATATCCACAGGATACAAACCCTCCGTCTTCCACCATTTATATTTTATTTATCATGCTTCCAAATCCCAGCTGCAAAGCTGAAGAGAGAGAGATGTGGTTTCTCATTAGCAAAAGCAATAAAACCTGCAAGAAGGAGCAGTAAAATAATGTCCTACATACCTGTGTGGAAAACCCCTGGGATACCACATAAACTAGGACTGGTAATTTTCATTTAGCTAAATATGAATATTAGTTTTCCTGATCCATCTCAGTTGTACCCTTTTGTTTTACCATCCCAAATTAATTCCTGCCTCCAAATTCTTTCCCCCTGGGGAAAGGTTATAAACTTAATCCTGGAGTTTGCTTCACACATCATTTGCAGCTTGTCAATGGGCTTTTGAATGTCGCTGTGTGCAGAATAACATTAGCTGAGGGAAGGGTCTAGAGAGTTTATTTTGTTAATGGAAAGAAGAATGATATGACTAAAAAGTTTTGTGTTTTGTTTTGTTTTTAAATCAAGTTAATAAACTTTTTAGCAATTTTTTTCCTGCAATATAAGTGAGTATAAAAATTTTTTGGTCCACTCTTAGTCAATTCTACTGCTACTACTTTCTACCTGTGGGACAGAAAGAAAAGCCATTTGTTAAATTCTAGCTTTTTCTCCATCTCTGACTCAGTTACACGGTAGGTTTTTCTTCAGAACAAATCACCTCTTGGCTCAGTTCAAAACTGATACATTACCAATGCGGTCTGCAGATACAATCTGCCATGCTAGGGGGAAAAAACCCTTCCTCAGAGCTTTAGCTCTCAGGATGTTGCCACCTGGTACCAGCTGCTGATATCCCCAACTGCAGGCAAATTACCAGCTTAAGAAACAAGTTCTTGCCTAAATTTTCTGCTACTTATGTGATTTGGGGTTTTTTGGTTTTAATTTGTCATTACTGAGAGCATTTGTGTGCCTTAACAGTTTGTACAGTTAAGAAACCTCCTCAAGGGCAATCTGTTCTCCACAAACATTGAATGCTTAAAGCTGTAATTTCTCCTCACATCACACACACTTCCTATCAAACAAATGGGAATTTTTCTGGCACTCTCTCAGGAAACACCTTCCTTTAGGGGGAGCTAAAAAAAAAAAATAGAAGCTGTGTTAATGCCCTTGCTCCACATAATTTAAGGAAGCACACATCACATCACACGGACCAAAACCAGAGCGAGTGGCATTTGATAAAGCTTGAGGGGCTGGATTACAGTGACTTGTGAAACATCAGGCTCGGTTGAGCCTTCAGGCTGACTCCTGCTCTAGGGACCACATGGAGCTGCTCAGTTTACGGGAATTCCTCAGTGCGATTCCGGCAATCAGTTGCTCCTCAGTGCCCTCGGTGCTCCCAGGCTGGGTACCAGCCTGAGGGATGCAGGGAACCACTGGTGGCCATCTCCAAGGCTGAGGGGCAAGGGGAACAGGGCATCCCTCGCCCCCAGACAGCCCTGCCCTGCACAAGGAAGGAGCTGTAAGCCACGCAAAGAATGCAAGCATGATCTGAAATCCCACTCAAATGAATCCTCTAGCTATCATCCTTCCCTCCCCCAAAGCTGTGGCATTACTGAAGATTACACAGACAAGTTCTCATCTTTTATTCCCTCAAGCAAGGCCAAATAATCCCATAATTGGTATTTTCAGTTCATTGCTGGATAAAACAGACAGGGAAGATCCAAGTTATGGAGAGGAGAGGGTATGGAAGCAGTACTAATGTGCATGTTGGCAGGAGCACTGCCACAGCACCCAGCTCATCCCCCAAACAATTCAGAGACACTGACAAGGAGGCTTTTTATCCACTTGGGGAACACAGCACCCAGCAAGGAGAGTGTGTGAGACGCAGCATGGACCAAAAACACGGCACGGTGCAAGCAGCCAGGCTGCTCCTCTCCGGATGCGGCCGCAATGTCAATCACAGGAAGCAGCTGCGATGCAGGCAGCTCTTGGACAAAGCAGCCCGACTCTCGCCTGCCTGCCCGTGCCAATTTTAGACTGGTCTATCTTCACAGGAATAGTGAGATGTGAGAGTTGTGCTGGGCAAGACCTAAAAGCCGCTCTGATTTGTAAGGAAAAGGGCTGTGGGCCGTCGCTTACAAAGCACAGCCAGGCCAGCTATCCCGAGTGCCCTTGGCACTGCCACGGCCAGACCTGCAGCATCCACCCAAAACAATACTTCACACTGCTCTGCACTGCTGTGTGCCTTCTGAAAGGCAATTTACACATCTAAGCCTTCCTGAGAAGGAAATTGGAGCACGATATGGTTTGTTAGCTTTCCCTTGTCCATTTAGAGAAAACATATTTCCCATGGAACAAGTGCGTGTGTGGTTAAAGACAAGCTCTGCAACCACTGCACTAAGACCAAACATGGAATTCTGTACAAGCCTGACAGTGATTTAGTCTTGAAAATGAACAGTATGCTACTAGAGCAACATTGTAGAACTACAAGGTGGCTTTTGCAGCTAGAACAAGAAATTCCCCTGTCCATATTGGACCACACTCCACTGGTCTGCAAGCACTGTCAGTAAAAAAGTCAGTAGGAATTTAAAATGGTACAAACCTAGGGGACAGCACTGGAATGATTTGGTGTGCCTCTGTCTTTGCATGCTGCTGCTCATTCCTTTTCCGAATGATAAGGATTTCTGGATCATAACCTGTACTGGAGAAGATCTATCCCCGCTGGCAAGCCAGCACGCCCAGTTTGTTTCCCAAAGACTGCAACAAAGCACAGCCACTCTCACAAACAGGCTGTCCCATGCTAACTAACACTGCCAGGGAGAGTTTGTCTCTTCTTCTTGAAGAGATAACACTAACAACTTAATCCAATTAACACAGCACAAAGCAAGAGTCTGTAATTCCAGGCTGGATGTGCTCTAATGCCTCCTATGGCTTTAGCAAAAGGAAAGTTTGCACTAGACTGAAGAAAATACCCAACATTCATTTTTGCTTTTTGTGGAGTAAAGCAGCATATAGGAATGCATGAGCCAGCAGAGGCCAAAAGCAGGGATGATGTCCATCCCCTGTGCATAACATCTTTGCCTGCTTTGAAACAATGCTGTTTCTCAATGATATCACTAAATTACTGGCTTGTTTTCCATTTGAAAGATACTGCAGAGCTGTGGTCCTTAAGCAATCACTCTGACCAGCTGCCAAGCCACTTAATCACTTACACGCATTTGAAATAAAAGCTGTCTAACTTACAAGAACTGCATCAGCTCAGCCGCCTATCCCAAACTGCAAGGAGCAATGTGTGCCTTCATTCTAATAATGCACAGGAAAAACGTTGAGAAACTACACAGAGAGAATCAGCTTGTTCATCACGCTCGTGAAATCCTAATTGCAACCAACAGCAATGGGATTTTTACTGACTTCAGAAAAATTACAGTTCTGCAATATCCAACCACACAACCACTAAAAAAAAGTGCCAAGAAACTTGGGGAAACTATTAGCAATAACAGCTGAAGATAGAGAATAGATCTACTTGAGGCCTAGCATAATACAAACAATGGGAGTGATAAATCAGAGATTCCATCCTTTCAGTGTGCAAGAGGTTAGAAAAGGGTAGAAATGTAAAATATCCAGAATTTCCAAAAAGTCAGAAAGCATAGGGTGGAGAAAGGCCAGCAGAGAGGCGTGGAGCCTGGAGGTGGCAATGAAAACACTCTCACCGTTTGTAGTGGGACAGAAATGAAGGTGTGACAAATAATTTCAAGTCATGTTAGTTAACATGAATCTCTAGGAATGACTTTCCACCCTGACTGTCCTGTTGGAATAATTTCACTAAATATACACAGTGGGTTGGATCAGATATTTTTCATTTCACTTCAGACAAAAGGGCTAAAACTTAAGAAGTACACTGGGTAACAGCCATAATGTTATGAAACAGCTCGTTATGACAATGGCAGTTGCCTGCAGAAATACAAAATCTTCAAGAATTAATTTTTCACATTTTGTGCCTTCAGTTCTTTTCAGCTATTATTGTATTTTATGCAGCATCACTGCATCACATTTGTCAACCTACAGCATGGAGCACCACAATTTGTCATCTTAATACATTAGCTCTGGGTTCAACGAGAGCAGATTTTCTTTCTTTTCTTTGCTTGAGTGAGTAGCAATAATACACAGCTTTCTCTGAACACTCAAACATTATTTTCTCCTGACCTGATGTTCCTTTTTCAGTCAATTCTTCTCGTGAGTTTAGAGAGGCATTGAACTGGCAGAAAGGAAGGAGGCAGCTACAGGAATGCTGCAAGCAGAGGGAGTGACCTGAGAGCAGGGGTTTCCCAGGACATGCAGGTTGCTGGCCCACAAATCAGCTAAAAATGGATAATCTGCAGGACGAGGTGATAAAGATTACAGATCAGACCAAGTACCGCTGGAAGCTGCTTCCCAGGACTAATTGACTAAGGCACTTTAGGTCTAAGCTGAGGACAGCATTTATCTGGTGGGTGCTATGGAGAGCCCATGGGATTCACAGAGCTTTCCTCATGGGATCCAGGTTTGCTTCCAGCTAGAAGACCCCCAGTAAGGAATACCTCCATCAGGCAGAAGGCACTTGCTGCCAGAGTCCTGCTCCTGTGGTGCCCACAGTTACCTTGAGCTTTCAGAGCACCAGGGCCTCCTGATATCTGATCCTTCTCCTTCCTTTGCATCCTTTCAGCCCCACCACATCCCAAGCACAGAGACTCCCACTCCCACCAGGGCTGAGGAGCTGACAAGGCTCAGCAATGTTCCAGCACTCACAATTGCCACTTGGTGAAACACAGAACATCCATTAAAGCTCAGGAGACCACATTCCTGTTTGATTCTAATGATGCCATTTATGCCTATTAAATTATCCATAAAGCACTTTAATTTAGCCAAACAAATTACCTTCCCTCTGCTGCTTGTCCTTTTTTGGTTTTTTTTTGGTTTTGGTTTTTTTTAACCACCATTAAAACAAAGACAATCTGAAATAAATGTTTTTCCACAGCACCATCCTCAAAGCAATTATTCTGCTGCAGAGATGCAGTCAGGAAGAATAACCTCCCCGTGGTCTCTTTGGGAAGGCAGGAACTGAGCGAAGCCCTCAGAAAGCCAATCTTTCAGCTCCCATTCTTCCCACACACATCTCAAATCATCTACTGCATTTCTTCTGCTCATTTGACTTCTAAAGCTCAAGCAAAGCGGGGATTCAGATAAAAGACAGCGCTAGAAAAGAAAAAAGAAACAACTCAGCCACTTCCTATAGTGATCTTTGTGCAGCACTAACCCCAGGGTTTTTTGGATGCTGGGCAGTGTGGGTCGGTTTGCTTTCAGCCAGCATCAAAAACTATGGACTTTGGATTGCTGCTCTGAGCCTTTGCAGAGAACAGTCCCAATTCAGAGCAACTCTGTAAATTAAGGGCTGCATGTGTGAAAGGAATCCCAGCTCTCTAAAAAGGGAAAATCAGCTGATGGACTTCACAAGAGTTTAAAAAAAAATTAAAGAATACTTTCACAAGACCAGCTGAGCAATTAATGACAAAACAATTTTTTTTAAAAAAAAGCCAAAAATAAACAGTAAGAAGTACTGCTTATTAAGGGAGGTAGCACTTCTCAGAGGAACATCACACACATATCTAAATAAAACACAGCTTTCATATATTTGCATATCATAGATTTGCATATCTTGATACATTTTCACAAGCCCATTACAAGCAATTCAAAAGAATTAATGAAAATTCGGCTGTAAGATCAGGCTATGAAGATGTACTTAACTGTATTGTCATGTGTGAAGTTATATTCAGTGAAACTGTGCTAAATTGTCTGAAAAGTACAGAGAAATATAAAAAAATCCCATTATTTGTTTATGAATCAGAAAAAAGCTACTAGCAGACAGTTCCTACCTCCTTGCCTTTCCTTTGGCCTCAGTGACTGGAGGGAAAAACGGAGCCATCACCTCTTGTCACCCCGCTCTCCAGGAGCACACAACTAGCAGATCTCATTTCCTCACAGTTTCTTCATTATTTTTTGGTAGGAAATTATTATTTCTCAGTTTCTTCCAGCTTTCAATCAGTTTCCGAGCTCTAAATGACCTGAGTTAATTGAATGAAGAAACTTCTGACACAGCCAACAAGGCTTTTGCTGCCAAAACTTGGTTACATGGTGCGAACCAAAATAGAAAGGGAAAAAAAGGAAATATTCTGAGATTTTAGGTGGTGGTTTTTCTGTGTGCAGTGGTGAAACCTTCACACAGTGGGGTCACACAACCAGGTGTGGGATACTGAGCAAGGAGAGGGATTTGCTCAGCTGCTCCGAAGGGTATCGACATTTTGGAGCCCAAAATAAAGCCTGGGTGCCAAGGTAGTGTGGAGAGAGCCCTGTCTTAGGAAGCATTTAAGGGCCAAATATATTTGTTTTGGCTCTTTCCATGCTTCCTTTACCTGCAAAACCACACACAAATGTAATTTGTCCTGAAGTTATTTTAATAGATTGTGAGATTAGGCTTTAATGAATTGCAACTTCTCTTGAAGTGTGGACTTCTTAAGAGAAAAAAAATATTTACTTCGAAAAACAATCTTGTATCCTACATGCGATGCTCAAAAAGGACCAAAACCTTCCTCAGGAAAAAGCTGGAAAAAAACACTGCAAGAGGGAAACTTGGCTGGGGATAGGGCTGCTGGCACCCAGTGAGGGTGGGAAATAATGGCAGAGGTAGAGGGAGGGACGAGAAAGACACGGGATTAATGGGATAAAAGGAGACAAATGACGACTAAAGGTCTTGCAGGCTGTGACCGTGTTGGGAATGAGCATGCACGAGTGAAGGGAGAGGGAGGAGGAGGAGGAGGAGGGAAAGTCTGGGATGTGCTGGCAGAGGCAGGAGGGTCACAATGAGCAGAGGATGGGGCGTGCATTTTTCCCTCTGAGGAGAGAGGGTGACAAGACTGGATGAATATCCATGTGTTCACATCCAGGATCCCAGAAGGGGGAATAGACGGACCGGTGTACTTACCTGCGCACACCTCAGCGTCCAGATTATTTCTAATTACAGACTACAAGCAAAGCAGGTGTCAGGCGAACGAAATATTGAAAATCATAATTAAAAACACACCTTTAGTTATTGTTTTTAGCCTGTAGAACTTACTAGGAAATCTTAGCAAATCACACTGAGATTCCCAGATTTCTTTGGCACGAGCTGCTCTTCAGCAGTGAGAAGGTCTGACTGAGCACCCTCTGTACCCTTCCACAGCATGCATGGAGGGACACGGCACAACTTCTCCAGGTTCTTTTACAGCAGGCTATCCCTCACTTCAAGGCAGCCCCTTTCACCACACGGGTGTTTCTCTACCACAGCTCATTGAGTCCAAGCACAACACACGTCCACCACCACGGAGCGGCGGCCCCTCGGCCCGGGACACTGCAGCTACTGTTCCCTCTCTCCGGGCTTTGTTTTCCATCTCCCCTTGTTTTTCCCCAACAAGCCGTGGTGCAATCCCTGCTCCTGCAGGCCCCCCTCCCCAAACCCCAGCTGTCAATACCCCCTCGCTCCGCTCCTGGATATGCGAGCGCTCCGGAGTCAATCTTCCCATGAAAATCAAGTCAATGACCTGCCCTTCCCTGTTCCTTAAGAACCAAAAAAGGAAAAAAAAAAAAGGAAAAAAAAAGGGAAAAAAAAGCCATAATTTTTCTTCCCCTCAGTTCTCACGTGTTGTTAGTGTTCACTCGAGTTGTTAGGCAATACAAAATGCATTAATTCCTCCAAAGTGAGTTCCCCCGTGAAAGATTTAATTGTTGCTGATTAGGCATAGTTTTCTCCTTCGCCACCCCCCTTTTTTGAGGGGTTGGTGAAAAAAGAAGAGCAGAATGCAAAGATATTTTTCACTCAAAGACCACGTTAGCCTTATTATCTAATCAAGTGGAAAGGCCTTCGTCTGTCCTGGCCCTGCCAAAAAAACAAGTCAGGCAATAAAAACCTTTAAGATTTTTCTCTATCCTTTGTTATCCCAAAAGACCCAAGTTTAGTCAATTGCTGTCACATCACTAGAAAGAAAAAGAGGAGGAAAGCAGAAAAGAAAGAGAAAAGACATTGCTGTAGCTGTTTTAAAAATAGGGGGGCTTTCTGTAACCCATGAAGAAGTTTGGTACACAAAATTGCACAGTAACTTTCAAAAGATTTGCATCTAAAAGATTGAATACAGGTCGCTTCCCTGTGACCATAGAAACATTAGAAAAGGTGGAAAATTCAGTCTACTGAACTTCAAATGACTTTATTAAAGTGTCACTAATCAGAACCCAAGGACACAAGGTTTTAGTGTTCGGGCTAACAACGTGAATAAACCCTCAAAAGTCAAATGACCTTCTAAGAGCATTATGTTTAAAAAAGCCACTTGTCAACAGCAAGTTAAGTAAGAAAAACTTGATTGCCTCTAAGAAATGAGTAATCCCATGCTCACAAGAACACAACTGAACTATGCCTCTAAAAGCAGGCTCATGTAAGACAAGAATCTCCAAAGCTTTAAAAATTATACTATGTGGACAACCAAGCTTTTGCTTTCATTTGGGACAGTTTAAGACAAATTTTGAATGACATATATAAAATATTAATTTGAAGTTATTATCCACATGCAATGAATCATGGGATAAGGACAAATTTCTAACAAGCTCCGTTAGGAAATGGTATTTATCCATATCAGCAGTGCCAAGACACAGGCAGACACTTAAAAAACACTGAAAATAAGTTACATCCACATGACATCTTCTGGCATTAATCAGAAGGCTACCTGAATCACAGTTAACATATTTATCCACCTGAGGCACCATCACTTTTATCCAAATTTGGTTCTGTCTCCAGAGCTACACCAGGTATTCTGTGTCTAAAATTTGTTGTTCCTCCCAATACAATCACCTGCAGCTCTGGGCAGCTCTCCTGCTCCATGCAGTAAGGATTCCTCTCATAGGCATCATCCTTCTTCATCTTCACTCCTGCATCTCCATTCCTTTTTGCTTATTCAAGTAGTTTCTATGTCGTTTATACCAGTTTAAAAACCCTTTGGGTGTAGGAACCACCTGCTAGAAACAGCCACTAGTAACAGGAAAGTGTCCTGTAATACGGATTGAACGGTTTTAGAAGTTAACATTATGCTTCAGACCCAAGCAGGTAGCTTTCAGAACTGAATAAGATCATCTAGAAGGCTGCAAAAATTTAGTTTTCTTATTCTAGTGTCTTCATTATGCTTCAAAACAGTGCAGCACAAACACTACCCACACAGATGGTTCTTTTTCAGTAGTGAGGCTATATTCTTATGTTATGTGGGCTCTTTAACTACATCGAGCAGCAAATCAGCACAATATTTAATTGAGAGAGTCCCAGTCTTTGGCAATCCTTTAGTTAAAAGCAGTATTTCAAAGTCAAATGGATAGAAAGCTTTCTTTAGACACAACTATGAGCAACAGTGGGGCTCTCTGATCTTTAGTGACCAGGTCCCAGCAAATAGGGCAGATGCAGGGGTTTGAAGTGCTGGTATGGATAGCTTCCCCACAGAGTGTGCTTCTAGGTGACTTACTTCTCAAACTACAGGGGAAAAATTAGCAGCACCTGTTTCAAACCTGCCAAACACAAATGTGTAAAGCTCATTAATCTGAGCTAACAGGTGACTAATATTTCCGACACATTTTGGGTGAGCTGTCACGGCACAGACTGAGTAATCCCCTTAGCGTGACAGAGCCCGGGCTGGGACTCCTGCCCAGCATTGTGGACCTGGACCAGAAGTTTGTCCTTCCCTACAGTGGTTTTTCTCTGCTGACTTGTTAATTTTCCTGGGCTGTGACACAAAGCTGTGAGGAACACATCATCAGGAACGCTCAAGAGTTATCTGTACACTATCCTTAGGAAGATACACCATCTTTTTCAAAGGCACAGCAGCAACACAAACCCCAGTGGCAGCCATGAAAATATTTCAAAGGTGATGATATAATGATACCCATTTCTACCCATGCCTACCATCTTCCACACTTGATACACCATTTGGATTGAGATGTTTATCCACATAAAAATGATGTCTCAAAAAGTAATCTGTCAACATGAAAATTTTGTTGAAGCCGCTCAGGAGGGGAAAAATTCCTTCTCCTCTACACGTATATTTTAGCCAACACAGAGGCACACATACATGACAGAGCCAAATGCAATGCTCTCATAAAGGTTCAGCTCTCACAAATGCATGAAACAGTTTTTGTTTCTTCTTCCACCCAACATGCATGTTCTTATCCTGGCAGGAATGCCCATCAAACCCTGGTGAAGGGAGCAAGCAGTTTAATTAAACAAACAAAAAAAAACCCAACAAAAAACCACAAACCTCTTAATACATTAATCCAAATGCAGACAATTCAATGCACTCTGTTTTGCATTATACTTGAGTGGCTGCATTCAATGTCTGCCCAAGTCTCACAGAGCTCCATTGCCTTGCAGGCAAAACTTGGTAGGTGTACCAACTTTTAATAAGATATTATGCCATATTAACGAAGGAAATTGATGCAGTTTTATTAGTAGTAATAATTGGCAGAACAGTTCTTTTAAAGTTTCATTGTCAGTCATCCTTTACCCTAGGAATTAATGAAGTCTTAAATATCAAATTAGCTATCATACACAACTTCTCCAGAATTAATCCTGTGTATTACAGACAAAACAAATGGTAGTTAAACAAGTGTGAAATAACTACAACATAACGAGTAGCTCCAAGCTACTTATTTCTTAAATGTCAGTGAACAAAGGTGCATGTTTTTCAATTGATTCATGCAAGTAATCTCACTGGAGATGAAAGCTCTTTAAACATAATTTTTTTATTAGATCACTTCTTTCATGGGTTTACTTGATGAATATCCTTGATTTGAAGTATTTGGTAACTAGCCCGGTCAAGAACAGTGCTGCATTCATTACTACCCCTTACTCAACAAGAGCTATTTTTAGTATAATAAGCCTAGATTTAAAATGAATAAATAAATAAGCAAATAAATAAATAAATATTTGCTCTGAAAGGGTAGCGTTTATCCCATAAAGTCTCAAACTAGAAAAAATAGATATTACAACAGTTTAATGCTAGAAGTGCTAATTCTAAATTCAGACCATAGTAGGATATCAGTTATGGGATTAAATTACAGGAGTGAAACAATAAAAATACTACATTATCACAGGAAAAACAATGTAGTTGTTATTGCAACTCAAATGTGTCTTTGTAGAGAATCTCCACAGTTCCAAACCCTTGATTCTGTAAGATTTACAGTGCAGGAACAAACCTTTATTTATGACACTGAAAGATCAGGCAGAACTTCCAGGAGCAAAACATTATTTCCCTGCTTGCAGTGCAGGCTGGATGTGACACCAAAGGTGGGAGATGTCTGCCTCAGACCAGCAAATGTACAAGAAAAAAAAAGTGCTGAACTGATTGGGATTTGGCCAGGCTAAATAGGGCTCTGAGCACCCTGGTCTAGTGGAAGGCGTCCTTGTGGGAGTTGGAACTAGATGATCTTCAGGGTCCCTTGTGACCCAAACCATCCCAAGGTTTCAATCCATAAAACCTTTGGTTAATTACCTGTCTTTGCAGTAGCCAAGCACTCAGCTCTTTTTTTGGCCCATGCTCTGTGGGTGTGAGCAGGACAGTCCCACGGTGGTCACTGCAGGCCCTGAGCAGCAGAGTCATGAATGCAGCACACAAAGGATCCCAGCTAATGCACATAATCCCTGGGTAACAGCATCGGCCCAGGAACCGAGACCTTTCTGCTCCGCCTGTAAGAAACCGCAGGGATGCCCCGCGCCGCTCGCTTACCAAAGAGATGCCAGGGAGGTTTTCCTAAGAAAAGAACCCTGGTTCTTAAAAAATTGCACTGCTTCAGCAGTAAACTCACAATGAAAAGAGAATTCTCATTTGCATCAGCTTTAAACATCCATGTTCTGGCGCTACAAAGCCTATGGCTGATAAAGTACTCTTTCTCCTTAGCAATAATTGTAGTGAAAATGCAAAGATCTGGCAAGATATTTGCTTTTGAAATACCTCTCTATTACCATGGAGAATTTGGAATATCCACCACTGCACTGGAACAAAATGAAGATAAAGGAGTTTGAATGCTACTATTATTGTTAGGATTTCTTTCTTCTTTTTTTAAAGGCTCTGTGGATTTCAAAGGGGCAAGAATTAATCACAGAAATAAATCAAATACTGCTGCCAGTAACAGAGCAGGAAGAAGTGTTAAACAAAAACAATAAATACAAATGATTACTCATTCAAACAACACACATAGATAATTAGCATTTGGAAATTAACAGTGGAGTATAAGTCTCATGGGTGCCACCAATGATAGAGAGAATTAGATTACAATTTCAAGAAAAAAGAATAGTACCTGTCTTCTACAGTAAAGGTACTTACTTAAATGGATCAGAGGCTCCACCTCTCTCCCTGGAGAAGGTGACACATCCCATTTTCTTGCCCTGACCTCCCCTCCCCAGCTCTCCTACAGGAGGGTCTCTACACTCTGAAAGAGGACCTGGGTGTTTATCTGCTCTGCTGCCAGAGCTCCCAGCCAGGAGCCCTCCATGCCCAGGGGAAATAATCCCTTTGCAATCCAGCCAAGTGCTCATCCTCAATGACCACTGCAGCTGTGGGCAACCCTGACTTGTCCTGGAGCCCTGGGATGCAGCTCCATTCCTTCATTCCACTCATTCCTGGAATCCATTATCCACACAGGCAGGTCTGTAATGAGGGTCTAATGTTGCACCACTAACTAAATCTTTAAATAACTTTTTTAATTTTTGGCAGGTTTGCTGGAAGGCACAGGTAAATCCCAACCACTGCAACATTTCTGGCTTCAAAAGAATAGCTACTAAACACAGAAGTTATGTTGTTAAAAATGAAAAAGCATGAGTTTCTGCTTGATTAAAGAAAAATTAAGTTTAACTATGAAAAAAGATGTAAGGACAGATAACAGAATTTTACAGACAAAACAAGAACAGATCAAGGCTCAGTATAGAGAAAATTCTTTTGAAAATGGGTTATTCTGTGGCTCTTGTTATGTCAAGGATACAGTAGGCTATCCCTTCCCACTGAGGACAAGGTCCAGCCTTACAGAGGTATCCCATCCCAGAACAGGCCCACAAGAAAGGAACCAAGTCCTAGGAGACTGTCCAGATGCTCCAAAGCTGTTGAATGTTTTTATACCAATGTCCAATGCAGGCCACTTTCAGAAAATAGAGCCACTGTCGTCATAAAAATTAATGCAAACCAGCCTGGAGGAGAATTTACATTCCTCTAAAGACAGTAAATCCTGAAGAGAAGAGACCACCAGACCATCCCATCAGCATGTCACCATCCCACCAATGTTTTCAAAATCCAGGGGAGCCAGACAAAACCTATCAGCCTGTAACACAAACAATCCCTCAGAAGTATATGTTAGGCTCAGACCTGAAGCCATAAATCTTTCTAACAAGATATTCACAACACTGCGAGAGACCTAATTCCATCCTCCGTCACGATAAAACTGAATTTCAAATGCTTAGGTGTGCACAAGCTGGCAATTGGGAAACTATCACCGGCTGAGCTTAGTATCTTAGAGGGAAAATTACTTTTAGGGGATTTATTAGATGAGAACATTGAGCTGGAAGCTACTGACAGGCATTGACTGTGTAAACCTACAATGGCATATTTATAAAGTAGCTCAACATAGGATGTATCTTTCAAAACATATAAATATAAGTCATCCCATTGAAGCTAGCCTGGTGTAACTTTCACCTAAATCTATACAAAACATCTGTTAAATGGATTCAAGACTGCCACTACATTACATTAACTTTTGTACTTGTAAAGCTGTGGTGAATCACACAGCCATATCCTACTATTCTCCTTCACATGACTTGGAGGGGGAAGAAAGAAAAAAATCACAGCAATTTACAAAGTGCTATCAGCTAACACAAGGCCAACTCTTCCCCAAAAGAGCAATGTTTCCCAAAAATAACTTCTCTCGAGACCCCTGGTTTAATAACATAGAACATCAACTGATGTTATTGAACAGGAGCAAAAACTGTGGTGCCCCACACACCTCAGTATCTCCAACACCCTGTATGTTGTGTAGGATCTATTCAGGAGGTACATAATTACACTCTTCAGCAAGATGCAACCATTGCTGGTGGTAACCAACAACATGGAATTACAAGTGGAATATGATAACCAACAACATGGAATTACAAGTGGAATATGACAACCATTATCAATTGCATTGGACAAGGTTACAGCTCCCTTGCTGACAGGACAAAGTTCTCATCTGCCCAGATGACAAAAACATCTCACTTTGGAAAGGGCACAGCTTGAGCCTTGTTACTTTTCACCAAGCACTTAGAAATGTCAAGCCAGAGCAATGTCATTTGCCGTAGAATTGGTAAAAACTTATCAAATCCTTGGTTTGCATTTCCAACTGAGTAAAACACAAAAAGAAGTGCTGGTAAATTGTTCAATGTAGGTGTTGCTTAACCTAAAATTCACGGACTGTGACAGCTTTTCTCTCCCAAAACCATCAAATGACCTGGAGCACTCACGATTATATTAAGATCTTGATAGCTATCACATGGAAATTAATGTTTCTGGCTACATTTAGTATATTGTGAAATATTGGCCTGTGTTTTTATTGTGCACAACAACAACAACTCCAACTGTGCCTCTTCTACATTCTTTTATAACCATTTTATATGCTCAGTGGGGGGACAGAAAAAGAATTCAGTTCATCATTAAGCTTTTTCTTTCTAAAAGCAAGCCACGCTGACTATCCCAATTAATCAATGTCTCTGGAAGTTGCAAAGGAAATTTAATGCACTGTTTCAGAATCCTTTATTCCAAGCATCAGCCTTCTGATTTTCAAATGAAGAAATACACACACAGCCAGATATTTGCTATAATCATAATAAAATTGATTTTGGAGTGGTGGTGAAAGTTATATTTCACTCCACTAAAAGCAATTCTTTCATTCCCATACAACATTCTGAAATGAAAATTTAAATAAAAAACTATGAGCAAACTGAATTTCTTATGAGGAGATTGCCACCTAAGCATGATTAAGTATTTATGAACCATTGAATTTCCCACAGTCTCAGAAAGGTGGATCTGTCACCANTTACACATGATTAAGTAATTATGAACCATTGAATTTCCCAGAGTCTGTTTCATACTCTTTCATCTGCAGGTGAAGCTGAAGCCTCAGAAAGGTGGATCTGTCACCACCAACCTGCTCCCAAGCATTCCAGAAGGATTTGCTGGCTGCTATTCCCAGTATAAACAGAAACCTGCATCTACTATGGGATCTGCTACTGAAATTTACCAAATCCCAAACAGAGTGGCTTACTTTCAGCAAGGAACACAGGTCCCAGCATGGACATCAAAGTACCTACCCCAACATAAGTCAGACAATTTTTGTCTTTTTAAAACTATGCCACAACAGAAAGCCTCTAAATTAGTATTCAAATCTTTTTAGCTATATGAGCAGTGGGTTTGTTTACAAATTATATTCTACAGTTTGACTTCTCGACCCAGGCTCCCACTAAACTGCTCCCCATCAAGCTGCCCTGTAGCCCACTTCACAGCAAAATTTACCCCTAGCTCTTTTCCTTGGAGTACTGTGCTAACACCATTGTCTTCTATTCCTTTTTACAGAGCTCCAGCCATGTAAAGTGCCTAATTATAGACTCCAGAACGTCTTAATTTCCTTATTTCCTTGGCAAGGGCCAAGATTTTTGTTAGATGTTTAGTGTTTACCCCGTGTCACTTTCAATATAGATTTTAATTTACACAAATAGAAGGTCCTTCTCATGTACTCAGGGCCTTATTTTCTGCCTGGTTATACCAATGTAAATTAAGAGCAATTTAACTAAATGAAATAGAGTTACAGTGAAGGAAAATTAGCATAACTCAAAGGAAAGTCAGTCCACTGTTTAGTAATAATTTCTTTCATGTACTCCAGATTCTCATGCTCATACATCCTTTAGAGAGCCAAATCTGTAACAACGTTATATTTCCACAAGGAGAAAAAAAAAAAGAAAAAGGTAGCATTTTCTTACTCACACAAAGGGGCTTTTTTAAAAAAGGAAAATGGAATGTAGCTGGGCTGCATTTCTTTCTATTTGTATAGCAATAGACACAATTAATAATCATAGTATTATGGTGTATTTTTTAGAAGAGACTGTTTTGCACATGTGAGACCTCATGGCATCAAAAAAGTACACTCATTTTTATGGCACTAAATCTCAGAATGAAAAACTGTACCACTTTACAAGTTTTGTGCAGCTTTACTGTTGTAAATTGTATTTCCATGAGTGTTTTAAAAACAGATACATGTGGGATGACCAAGGAAGGACAAAAAGAGTATCTAGATGGCAAGAGACCAAACCAGCCCTGATTTGGATGAGGCTTAGTTACACCATTAGGAGTAGGACTTTGCAATTAGGTTTTTAATATCTTAGTTTCTATGAAAAACAACTGTGATATTTCAACTTAATGACTGCAAATTGCAAAAAGATATTAAAAATCAAATTTATTTGCCCTAGTGTGAAGTCTCATGTACCATTTTTCTTCCATTCCCACCAGGAAGAACATCTTGCAGATTTCCAGCCACACTACCACCATCATTTACAAGACAAGAATCTTAGGGCCCTCTAAAGAAATTGCCTCTGTAAGATTTTCCTTTAAATACATGGAGGGGAAAAAAGGTCTTGCTTCTACTCCCTTCTCCTCAGCCTTGTCCTGATGGATGGTGCTGCTCATGGGTGGAACAGCTCTGACAGACTTGGAACAGCCACCCCGTCTGGTGGCAGTGATTTATTTCTGCAAGCAGCTTTAAAGTTCAGACGTGACATTTCCAGATAGCGGCGACCAGTTAATTTCTAGAACAATAAATAACAAATGTTAAGAAGGACTGGGCTTTGCTCAGATTAAGAGCCTGTGGGACTTGCTCTTCCTTAACACATTCCTGTCCTGCGGTGGCTTGGCTTCCTCCTCCAAGGAAACTGGAGACAGAGCTGGGCACCACCTCCTTGGAGGACAGGACATTATTTGTGCATGTGTGTCTTCTGCATATACACATGTACCTGATGTTTATACACAGACACCATAAAGCATGGCAATAAATAAATAATCACAGTGATAAATCACCTGGGGGTCCAGGAGACACGAGGGGCCATGTGAGAGGAGAGCTGGTTATGACCAGAGGCAGCCACGTGCTTCCAAGGCTTCTCAGTCCAATTTTTAGGAGCTACTTTCAGCAGTGGATGGGGATTTTTCTATTAGCAGATAAGAACTGAAGGTTGGACAGCCTGACATAAATCCCTGAAGATCCATTATTGTTCATTTGTTACAGAAACCTAAAAGGAGGGCTTAGCTCCAGCCTTTGGCGTCCTACCGAGAAAGGAGTATTGAATTTACACAACTCCTTTCCTACGCTGTAAAATGTTTCAAAATAAACATATTATACAATGCAGTTGTCTTCCTCCCCTCTTACCCGTCCCTCACACACAAACTCAAAACAGTGCTGAGGAGAAAGAAAAAAAAAAATACCAACACAATAAGAGACACCTTTATCAGCCTCAGCCATCTGTGTTCCTCTAGTCTGATCCAAGCATTTTGGCAGGCGTGTGTGCAGCTTGCTCCTACCCCATATCCATCCTGCCCTGCAAGAAAAAGTCCCCTCCCTCTTCCTCCCCTCTCTGCTGGCGCGGGTCAGGCAGCATTCTGAGCCCTTTGATTCCAGGACTTGAAATAACAAGGTATTGGTGCATATGTTTAATTAATTACCATCTCAACACAACCACTTAACCTCATTCTGAGGAACTGCAACCCCACTTGGTAGCTTGGCCCAAAAAACAAGCAGATGTCAAAAAACCCGCACAACTTTTCAGTGCTGACCATAGGAATTATCTGGAGTTTAGAAATTTAAAAACAAAATAAAACAGGCTAATTCCTCAAAAGTTTAAAGTGCAGGAGTTAAAGGCACTGCTAAAGAAAGAAAACAGTGGTAAGAAAATCACCACCACCATAAATTAGTTTCCAGACAATATGACATGACCCTACCGGGGTTAAAAATCTGGATTTTCATTAATTTGTTCACTGAAATCATAAAAGTTCAAATTCTTTCCTCAAAGCAAGCGGGCATAAAAACTTTATGAGGCAACTATCAAAGGGAATAGAATCATGCTCAGGACAGAAAAAAAAAGTCATTTAAATACACTCAGAAATGCAGGTCTCAAAAGAATCAGAGTACGATAAACTACTGTGTTTGCCTTCTGTTTCTTAACAGCCTTGTAAATGGCAACATGCCTTCAATATTCCAGGAAGCATGACATTTTGATGGATTAAAAAAAAATGTTGTATTGAAAAGAATAAAGAATGAAAATGGGGAAAACACCAGGAACCCTGAAGTGTAATATTATAAAAGAAAACCCTTATGGAAAAGTCAAGCTTTAAATACATATACTACAGATGTGCAGCACAGCTCTGGCATCTTATTTATTCCTCTGAACTATTTCAGGAGAATTCTCCTTATTTATCAAAAATGATCCAGAAAGGAGTTGACATGAAAAGCACTCAGCTCAGCTCTCTCTCCAGCTCTCCAAGGAACAATTTATCTCCAAGTACACTCGGAGGGAAATAGAATCAAGTATTTCCCCATACACACCGCCCATGGCAAACATACCCCTCCAGCTTAAAGTGTGTTTTTCTGTCTTAACAAACATACAAGCCCTGTGATGTGAACTTGGGGTTTTTTTTCCCTCCCCAGATGCTTCAGGATGCTGCACATCAAATTCTTGTTCTGAAAGCCAATTAGCATGGCTCTGTAATTCAGCGCTATCTAGAGCTGGACGCTACTTAAATTAATTTGGTACAAGTAGGATATAAATTCCGCTCATAGCTTAGGAAGAGGACTACACATCTGGGTAGATGGAACATCATATACATGTTCTTAGAACTAACAGTCTTCTCCTTATATTGCAGCTACCAAAAATAAAATGTTTTCCTTAAAACCAAAGAGAACTAGGTATGAAGCACTTGTTTAAAACCTTAAAATAATGTTCTTCTCATTTATATTTTAGAAAAATAAAACACCTTGAAAAGGCCTCAGAAGCATTAAAATTTAAACAAACTATCTCTAAAGAAATCCTTGAGGAAAAAGCTTAAAATTATTTTATAACCAAAACTAACACTCATTAGCAAAACTTATTGGGTTGAAAATTGCCTTTCATTATTTTTTGCATCAATAGTGGATGATAAACTTGCATCAGCAGCAGTATCAGAGCAGAGCTATGACCCAGCCCAGAGCAGTTCCACATGTGACACCCAGCAGAGCACCCCTGGCAGGATTGCAGACCCTGCTCCCAAAGGCAGGACACACACATGGGGGCTGCTGGTCCAGCTCTGCTCTCCAGGAGAGAGCACAAGAATGAGTTGTGATGCTCCATCTGCTGATGGAGACCTTCAAAAGCAGTTGCTGTCCTAACCCAGCTCATAAATCCCCTCTTCGTTCCCATCAGCAACAGAGACAGTCATGTTCTGTACTCTTCATAAAAGAGAGATCCAACTAACGGCCTGGAAAGGAGTCAAAAGTAACTTGTAAAACACAGTGTCTCCAGCTTATCAGTTTTATCAGTGCCATTCATTCAGCATTTAATAAGAAGGGGATGACATGAGGGCTGGAGCACCCCTTCTTCAAGACAGGCTGACAGAGCTGGGGTTGCTCAGCCTGGAGAAGAGTGCAGGGAGACTTTAGAGCACCTTCGAATGTCTAAAGGGGCTATGAGAGAGCTGGAGAGGGACTATTTACAAGGGTCAGTATACGGCACATCACAAGCTTAATCCCATTAATTTCACTTAAAGATCTGAAGAAAAACCCTGTCTTCACATTTCAGCTCTATTAGAGAATGCAAATCAGCTTCACAGGGCTCTTAGGAGTCATATTCCCTCACATGGCCACTGCAAGGAACCCAAACTTGCCTGTGGGATGATGCCACCTTTGGGACAGAGAGTAGAGGGTGGGAAGGTGACGAACTGCAAGAAGATGCTCTTCTCCAAAAGGAGCCCCCAAAGTTCCTTCCACCTGTCTGAGCCTCAGAGCTGCTGAATGCCTTTTTGTCTGCATTAAGGGCAGCAGAACCCTTACACACCTTTTTAAGATCAAGATCACTAACTAAGACTGTGTCAATACAAGCCACAGCCTACCTACCATCAGCATGCATGTGTGATGCCTGCAGGACATGAAATGCTGAGGCAAACTCTTGTTTTCATGACTTTTTGCGTAGCTGTTGGCACATAAATTACCACTTCATAACAGGCCCTTTGAAACTCTTTTGCATTAAGTAATGCAACTCGATGTATTTTTGCAGTGTGATCATGGCTATCAGTTTCCATCTGTTCTACTGTCCTTTTGGAATGTTTTCGCTGTAAGGAAGTAAACAAAAATAGATCACTGTAAAAACAAACCTGCCTGACAGTCTAGACTGAGGGTCTAATTAAAAATAAGATTTATTAGAATAGAGAGAAACGTCGCAGTAAAACAAAGACACAGTTTCTCCAATGTATCTGGTATTATTCTTGGCAAAGTGGAGCCAGGCTATAAATTCAGTGAAACAGATCAGTATGGCACTGATGCACCATTCCGACTTAGCATCGCTTCTCCAGACCTGGGGAATGTGTGAGGAAAACCCTTTGTTTCACTTCAGGTTTTGGCACCATAAAGTCCTTTTTTAATTAGAACACGAGTGTGCTAGGGCTTGTCTCCACACAAGGTCTTGCACAGAGAAAGAAACCAAACTGAGTTAACAGTAGTGCTACTCCCCAGTCTAGACACAGCTAAAACAAACTATACCAGCAGAACTATGTCATGCCAAGGGCTTGCTTTGATATAAATTAAATGGACACCTTGCTCCTGGAGGGGTGGGAAGTGGCAATTCAAACTTGGAAAGACTCAGAACATGGAAACTTTCTGCCAGTCCCAGAAAAGGAATGAGCATCCTTTGGTGAAGTGCAGTCCTGGAGAAACAGCACAAGAAACAGGACAAGACAACAGCAAAGATCTGAGACACCACCACCAACACAGTCTTGTCTCAATAAAGATACAGGTGAGGGCTGGGGACACCAAGAGGGCAACAAGCAGGCTCTGGTGACCAACTTCTGGACACCCTGGGCAGCCACTCATTGCTTCATCCAACACATGGAAAGAACCCTGCGCTCCTTCAGCCCTGGGGATATCTTTTTACATGGAAAAAGACTCACTTATTAACATTGATAGGACCCAAGAACCATTTGGAGATTTGTATGAAAAATTTAACACTTAGCAAAAATAAGCACATGAAAATTTTGCCCTGTTTTTCTGGCTATTATTTCTAGTGTTTGCACTAGAGACACATGAAAAATAATATTTTCCGTAATAAAGAATGTTGTTCTTAGAAGTCTAGTGATTTTTAAGATAAAAATTATTAGGTGACCTCACATGCAAAAATGCCCAAAGGCTGCTAAAATAGCAAAGAAATGAGAAATTCTAGATATTAAGAACATGTAGCAAGGCAGAATCATTAAAGAAATTAGAGAGGATGAAAAAAGGGCCAACTTTGAACCAAAACACACAAATTGGTTTTGAATAGTTTTCCACATAAGGAACATTCATCTCCCACTCTAGTTCAAGGACAGCTTAGAGATCCTTTTTCAGATGGTGCAAATGACGGCAGTTAACTTAAATAATTACACATTTCTTACAATCAGCAATATCAGCTTTAGGAAGAAAAAAACCCGTGTCTTTGGAGCTGGGACAAGGCAGCAGATTTTCATTGTTTACTCCAACGTTTCATAAGCAGTTTCCTTTGTCAGGCAACAATTGATGTGCCATGTATCATTAAAGAATGAACCGATTTATAAATAGCATGAATACAAGGAGAACCCCATTGTTCTTATTTGCACTGGTAAATACGAGACACGCCAGATAAGACTTCTCTGAAGTGGGTTTCAAATTCCCTTACTAAATTTGAAGCCTTCCATCAGCCAGCTTGGCTGGAGAAACAGCACCTTCAGTGTCTGGCCCCACCAGGCCACCCCTTTTCCTCTCTCAGTGGGATGGTGAGTGACACCTCGCCCCTAAAGCAGCGCCCAGCCCAAGGGGTGCAGCCCAAGGGATGCAGCAGTGACACACAGCTAGCTCAGCCACAGGACACAGCCTGGGCTGAGACAAAAAGCTCCACATCAGCTACTTACACCACACAATCCTGAGTTTATGGACACAGCTGCACTTCCTACTGACTCAAGGCAAAATCTCCTGTGATTGTCTTTCCAGGAGGCCAGGGCCATTCATTCCACCTTTCTTCATTAATTTCCAGACCTTTACTAAGCATTATCTGAAATCCCCACATCTTGCCTGAATAAAGAACAAACACTTCCCCAGCTTGGAAGTCCAAGATTCCCAACAGTGTCAATCATGAGGTACTCACAAGATGAAGCCACAATTGCACAAGGGCAGAAGAAAACCCAGTGTCTCATTTCTCCCTGTCTGCAGATGAAGACAATCCCCCTTTTGAGAGAATATTAACATTCCCAGGTAAAAAAGCACTGACAGGACCACTGATCTGCCTCTCCAAGTATTTCCATTTTAAAACCAATAAACCTCTCATCTGAAGTTTATACATTTTCCTCATTTATACCCTTCTCCTCCCTTCCTTGGGAACTATGAACCTATCTAAAGCATATGAAGGATGTTGAAGGAGTTCACCTCCCAAGGTGTTACCCCCTCTCAATTGGCACAGATGATACATACATCACTATAAATGATATACATAGCGACTACTGGTTCCTAGCAAGCCCACAGCTCCCTTCAAGGAAGCCACCCACTGAAGGGTTAAACATGCAAACTGGAGATCCTGTCTAATTCCTCTTAATCCCTGGTAACACAGCACAGAAGATGAGGTATTGTCCCTGGGTTCCTATTACTGCTGCCAGACACAAACCAGGGTAGAGCACTCGGCCACCCGAAATATCCCGCAGCACGCAGTGGTTGTTTGGGGAGGCAGGGCTCAGGGCAGTCATGTGGTGTGCAAGTGATGCCAGGAGGCATTCGTCATTCCATATTAAATATAAAATCATGGTGCTGAAACCCTCAGCCCTGCCCAAAAGGTTAAAAGAGAATTTATGTTGGAAAGCCAGGAGAAAGGAGTTTAACAGTTGCTGAGGGCTTTTTTCCTAGCAGAAACATTTTAAAAGGTATAGAACGGCAAACTGAAGGAACTCCTTTAGGACACCTACATTATTCTTTTTACATGAGATCAACAGTGATTATTGTATTAACTCAATGATTAAAATAATGGGGGAAAGCTAAGACTTGATCACAAAACATATTCACAAATGTCAAATCATCTGGTTTGTCACTGTAGATCACAAATAGGATAAAAATCCAAAATAAAATTTAAAAACAAGCTTTCAAATTCAACAACTGCCATCCAAAATTACACCATCTAGCTGTAAAATACACTGGAACAAGCATTTGTGTTTTCTTTACAAATCTCAAAAATTTGGTATTTGAAAAAAGCTTTAGTTCACTACTTGCACTTTCCTGATACACACCCCACCACCACCACTCTTCTCTCCATATAGTAGTGCCACACACAGAAACATACACAAGGTAAAAGCTACTGCTAAAAAATTGGTCACAAATTGTAAACAAACCTCTCTGTTTCCTAAACCCCTGTTGTTACTTTACCGGAAATAAGAGAACCCTTCAGTTGCAAGGCATGTTGGCTGCCTAGGGTTCAGCAAGGATTCCACACAGTCCTGCTATTGCAAAGTTCTGCCCCTGGACACTGTTCACAAGGCACCTACACACAGCCCTGGGAGCTGTGCAGTCAGTGGGTCTTTAGTCTGATCCCACAGGGCAAACCCCAGGGACAGATGAGAAATACTGAGAATATACTTGCTTCTTTAGTTAGGGCACTAAGTGGATCTTTTCCATATATTTAATACTATTTTAAAAGATAATTCATTAATGACAGAATTTAGTGGTGGCGGGGGGGAATCACACCGCTTCCCAAGGACAAGGATCAATTCACTTCTAGAGCAAGTGGTTTCATGCAAGCCTGCTCTTCTTTTATACTGCCTGCTGGCAAGACAAAGCTGGATCACTGTTTCAAAACTGTAAATATCTCTATTTCACACCAGGTATCTGTCACCCAAACCCACTGCTGGAGAATGTATTAGACAAAAGATCTATTAACTCCCTTACTCCCGCTGCTCTCCTCGCCAATCTCAGACAGCACGCTCAGCACTGGGCAGCTCCCCATGCTCACTGGCTCACTCACATGCCACACTGCAATTAAGAGGATTTCTGGCATCAAGGCAGACAGCATAGCAGGCAATGAAGAATAATCATGTAGACATCGTTAAGAATATCCTATTACCATTTTTCCTTTTTCTTTAACCATACCAGTACACAAAACCCAACACACTCTTCATAAGAGAAGGAAGAAAGAAAATACACAATATTCACATTTTTACTCCACCAAAAATAAAACCCCAAAAAATCCAAACCAACAAACAAAATCAAATAGAAAAAAAATATATAAATGTGTGGGAAAAAAAGCTGTGTTGCCTATTCATCACCCACTGACAGTCAGCTTGCACACATAGTGTAACTGAAGTAGTTCTTGTGTTGGACAGCAAAAGCCTTCCAGAGAAATCCCATCAGTTAAGAGGAAGACTGCATATGGTTATGTTTTTGAAAGTTGAAAGCTGATTATAATTTATAATACATTTATAAAGAAGCACAGTAAGCTAATTACATTTGGGAGAAGGCACATTTTAGAGGCTATAAAGATACAACCAGTAATAGGAAAGTCTAACTCCCAATTATGCCTCTCAATGTTCTTTACAGAATAAAACATTTGTTTGTGATTTCAGAAGTGGTTTGCATTCAACAATGCAAAAATTGTTTGAAGTTTCAATGGTTGTTCTCTTCCCTGCTCAGCAAATACTCATGTTAAATGTTTTTACAACATGTAAGAATATTGCAGCCATAGGGTTGCGTCTCCTATGACTCCTTCCCCAGTCAAGAAACTCTTTGCACAAACTCAGAGTTGAAGGGTCATGATCCAAATGCCCAGTGACAAAGGCCTGACCCTCAAAACAACTGTCTGTCAACACAAAATTACATGATAGTAAGGAAAAAATTATAAAGGGGTATCTTTTACAAATTACTAGCAGGGGTACAAAGACCTGCACAACAATAATATTCTCATCAAAATAGCATGAATTATTTACCCCAGCAGCACTGCTAAAACAGGTCATTTTCCATTATGCCACTGTTGGTCAAAACATGACCATCAGCAGCACATAGCACACACACCAGGACAGGATCACATCTCTGAGATGGAACAGTGCTCAAATTCCCTCACAATCACTTCAGAGAGCATCTGTCACTGCCAGGATAAGGAGAGCAAGGTTGCACACCTACACAAATCATACTTAACCTTCAGAAGAAACAACAAAAGCAGCTATGATGAGAAAAAATCCAGAGCTGTCAAGTAAGAATTGGAAATACCACTTTTGCTAAAATCAAACAAAAGACCCCCTCCAAACCTGCAAATCACCACAGTATCAAAACTCAGACTTAATTCCTAGGAGGAAGTATGGTTGAAGGATCTGTAGGGCCATGCAGTACTGAGGGAGTATTTTCAGCTGGAGATGGACATGGTTGAAGCACTACACACTACCACTATCCTCTGCTGGCCAATGCACTCAGCAGCACCAGTCCCAAATTTCCAGGAATGGCAAGTCAAAGGCTTGTGGTGGAGTGCAGAAGGCACAGCTCCAGGAGATGCTGCAACTTAAAGCAAACACAAGACTCCATTTCATACCTGGCCTCTCAGTATTGCCTCAGGAGAAAGCAGGAACGGCATGAATGATCAGCTCTGTGACTGAAGACAGAGCAAATGAAACACTCGTACTTCACAGATAATGTTCCGAACCTCATTTCCACTCTTTGCTTTTCAAGCTAGTCAAGCTTGAAAACCTTTAAAGACCCTTCAGTCAAGGCAAATGGCTTTGTGATAAGGGAAGTTTCCAACTAAAGTGTTACACTTTTATCACCTGTCACATCCAAGAACAGAAACAAAAACATTTTCATGCTCATCAGTGAGTTAGGTAAAAAAGTAACCTAAATTGGAGGTGTGTGAGGAGACCTGTCATCCTAGGGACTTAGCCAGGCAGGGATGGCAAGAACTTCCATGACTGGAGACACTACATGAGCTGGTCAGAGCCAATTCTCATGTCCAACACTGACATCACAACTGCAGTGAAAAACCAATCACAATCCTGGAATTACACAGGAGTAAAAAGACAAACAATTACTGAATAAACCTTTACCTCTGCTCGTTGTGTGCGGGGCAGAACAGCCGATTTTTCAATGGCATAAACATCCACCAAGTAGAGTCGTGCTCCCTGCTCCCTGTCCAGAATGGCAGCGGTCTGGATGACCCCGGTGTGGCGCCCGATGGTGAAGAGGCGCCCCAGGCTCTTGTCATCGCACCGAACGGACACGATGTAATATTCCACCTGCGCCTCGGAGCCCCGCGGGCTCGCCGCTTCCAGGGATATCACGTTTGTCCCGATGGGCTCGCCCTCCTTCAGGATGGTGATGTATTTTGGCTGAGTGAAAACAGGCCCGTCAACCCCTTGCAGAATTATAGTCATCTCAGTGGTGGATTTTCTCCTTTCGGGGCCCAGGTCAGTAGCAGAAACGATGAGATTGTAGATGAGCTGAGAAGGCACCAGCGCTGAGGCTACTCTTAAATCTCCGCTGTAGCGATCCACAATGAAGGTTTCGGTATCTCCATTGACTATCTCATACTCCACCTCCCCATTAGCACCCTCGTCAGGATCCGCAGCGATAATTGTGGTGAGGATTGAACCGATCACAACCGAGGGGTCGGCTGCGAGGGCGTTCTGCGATACGAACACGGGCACATTGTCATTTTGATCCGTCACCAGAATGGTCACGTTCTTGAGAGCAAACCGCCTGGACTCCACAGGAACGGCCTGGTCAGTGGCTTTGACTGTTAACTCAAAGAGATTGGCAAACTCTCGATCGATTTCAGCATTGGTAAATATTGTCCCTCTCACCTCATCTATACGAAAGTGATTGCCCCTTGGCATCTGTTGGATGATTGCATAAATTAGCTGCCCATTAATATCCGCATCTGGATCGTGAGCAGTCACGGAAATGACAGAGCTACCCACGGGAACGTTCTCAACAATTGATTTAAAGATGTCTCCCGGAGGAAAATGAGGAGGATTATCATTGAAATCCCTCACATGTATGACCACTGACATCGTAGAGGACCGTGGGGGCCTTCCTTGATCTTTTGCTGTTATATTTAGCTTATACAGAGACTGTGTCTCAAAGTCCAGTTTCTTGGCAAGAAAAATACTCCCAGTGTTGGGACTGATGCTGAAGGTCCCGTGATTGTTTGTCCCTGTAATGCTATAGTGGAGGTCAGCATTGTCACCTGAATCAGAATCAGTGGCAGTGACAGATGACACAAGTTCACCAACCCTCATATTTTCTAAGACATCCACCAGCAAAGTTGATTTAGGGAAGGAAGGGCTGTTGTCATTTTCATCCAAGACATCGATGCTCAACATGCAAGTTGAACTTAGGGAAGCAGCTCCAGAGTCTACTGCTTGGATGACAAGGGAATACGATGCAGTAGTCTCATGATCTAGTCTGCCTACTAAGGTCACTTGGCCTGTGCTGCTGTCTATTGCAAACTGACCTTCTTCATTTCCCTTGATTACAGAGTAGTGAATCAACCCATTAACCCCTTCATCAACATCTGAGGCAGAAACTCTCAGCACCTGTGTCAGATTTGCTGCCAATTCTGATATAGTAGCTTGGTAAAGATCTTTCAAAAATTTGGGGGCATTATCATTGATGTCTTTCATGTAGATCTGTACAGTTGCCTGATCCTTCAGAGGCTTTGGCAACCCCTGATCTGTTGCTATTACTGTGAGACTAAATACTGCAGCCCCCTTCTGTCTCATGAGAGCTTCTCTGTCAAACTGATGAGTGCTTCTGATTTCCCCAGTTACTGTGTTCAGCTCAAAATCTGGCTGCATATGCTCAAATGAATACCTGACCTCTCCATTTGGCCCAAAGTCTTTATCTACAGCATTTATTTTGCCCACATACGACCCACCTCTCTGTTCCTCTTCAAAATAAAACACATAGTTGGTACTGTTGAACAGAGGCCTGTTATCATTTACATCCTCCAGAATCACAGTAACATTCACAGTGGCATTGAGTGGTTCTACTGCTCTATCAGAGGCAACAACCAGTAAAACGTATCTTTCCTGAAGTTCACGGTCCAGTTCACTTTTTATATACAGCTGACCATCTGGGAATATGCCAAAGGCATCCCCAGCATTTCCTTCAATTATACTGTAAGCTATTTCACCGTTCACTCCCGAGTCTTTGTCAGAAGCCTGTACCTTAAAGAACCTGGAATTCACAGGCTCTGACTCCAAAATAGTAATTTCATAGGAAAGCTGGTCAAACACAGGCGGGTTATCATTTACATCATGGACAGAGACAGTCAGGATAAAGTTGGAGGACAGCTGAGGCACCCCCATATCAGAGGCCAAGATTTCAACCTGGTAAGACCCAGCATTTATGTCAAGTGGCCCCGTTAAGCTTATAGCACCAGTTTGTTCATTGATTGAGAACAAGCCCTTTGGGTTCTGCTTAAGGCTGTAAATGACCATGCCATTAACACCTTCATCGGGATCAAGAGCTTTGGCCTGGAATATGGTATGCCCAGCTTTCCAGTTCTCAACAACATTTACACTTTCCACCATGTGAACAAAGTGTGGGGAATTGTCATTTAAATCTTTGACAGTTATATTGACCACAGCATCGCCAGTTATTGCCCCACCTCTAGCAACCACCTTCAGCTGGTAAAATGCTTGCTCCTCCCTGTCAATAATACTAGCTGTGGTGATCTGCCCTGTCACCCTGTTGATGGCAAACACGCCCCTCTGGTCACCTGTGGTAATGAGGTAACTGATGTTGGTGTTGAGGTCCATGGTGGAAGCAAAAACAGTACCTACGTGGTAACCCAGGGCAACGTTTTCAAAGACAACGAAACTGTACGTGCCCTGGCTGAAAACAGGGGGGTTGTCCTGTGTGTCCAAGACAGTGATGGTGACAATGGCTTGGTTTTGTGACTGAAGATGGCCACCGTCAGTGGCCACAATCTGCAACTGGTAAGCAGTTTTCTCCTCTCTGTCGAGGGCTATCTTTGTTGTGATGACCCCTGTCTGCCCATGGACCTGAAACCTGGAGGTATCTCCAGCTGAGATACTGTACTTAACTGTCCCATTGGGTCCTAGATCAGGGTCTGTGGCAGAGACAGTGGTCACATAGGTTCCAGCTGGCTCGTTCTCTTGGATATGGGCAAAATACTGAACTGGGTAAAACACGGGGCTGTTGTCATTCACATCCAGGATGGTCACATTAACTCGGGCCATTGAAGACAGAGGAGGAGAGCCCAAATCAGTGGCAAAGACCTGCAAGGAGAAGTGAGACTGCTCCTCCCGGTCCAGCTGCGAGATGGTGCTGAGCTTGCCTGAAACTGGGTCCAAGCGAAACATCTGCCAAGGGGTCACAGAGGAGGGGCCAACTGCTGCCAGCGCTGGCTCAGCTTCCTGCAGGGAGAAGCGGACAGTGCCATTGTCCCCCAGGTCCCCATCAGTGGCACTCAGGACAAGCAGCTCAGTTCCTGATGGGGAGTTTTCAGCCAGGGACACCTGGTAACCCTCAGGTTGACCAAAGCGAGGCTTGTTGTCATTGACATCCAGGATGGTCACCACTAGCTGTGCGTAGGAGAATTTGGGCTGCACACCTTGGTCACGGGCACTGATGTTGAGCACCACCTGAGAAGCAGTCTCCCGGTCCAGCCCGCTGGAGCTGGATGTGCCTGCAGCATGGCTGGCAGTGCCACCCTCGGGGACAGCCGTGGTGACCAGCCCGCTGTGCTCACTGATGCGGAACCAGCCCAGCTCGTTGCCCGAGACGATGCTGTACTTGAGGTTGGCGTTGAGGCCCGAGTCACGGTCCGTGGCACTGAGACCCCGCACATAACTGCCCAGGGGCACATCCTCGCTGATGTTCACCCCGTACACCGACTGCCCAAAGACGGGCGGGTGGTCATTGATGTCGTTCACAAAGATCACCAGGCTGGCGACCGAGGAGCGGCTCACGGGAGCTGCCACCGCTCCATCAGGGGAAAAGGCGGAAGTTGGGGAGCCTGGAGGTGGTGGTGGGGCCCCGTAGTTATCGGCCACTGCCACGGTAAGGTTATAAGCCGGGATGCGCTCCCGGTCCAGCGCGGCCGCCACCTTGATAAGGCTGAGGTTGGGTACCTTACTGCTGTGCACCTCAAAGTGCCGCTGCTCGTTTCCCGCCAGGATGGACACGGAGATGTTCCCGTTGGCCGCAGGAGAGTCGGCATCGCTCACCGTCAGCAGGGCCACCACTGTGCCAGGGGCCGCGTTCTCATCCACGGAGGCAAAGCGGGAGGTGGCCGGGAAGTAGCGGAACTTCACCCGGGGCTCGTTGTCATTGACGTCGAGCAGGCGGATGAGGGCCTCGGCCCGGCCGCTCAGCGCCGGCACCCCGCGGTCCATGGCCTGCACCGTCAGCGAGTACTGCTGCCGCATCTCGTAGTCCAAGCGCTCGCGGATGCGGATCACCCCGCTCTCGGGGTCCACCTCAAAGGGCAGGCTGCCAGCCCCGTCCCCAGCACCGCTGCCGCCATCGCCTCCTTCCAAGCGGTAGCGGATGTCAGCATTGGTGCCCTCGTCAGCATCAGCCGCGGTGACCTGGAGAACGCTGGCCCCCACAGGCGCATCCTCAGGCACTCGTGCCTGGTAAAGTGTCTGGCTGAAGATGGGTGGGTTATCATTGATATCCTGGACGGTGACGTTGACCTGAAGGTACCCTCGCCGACGGGGCTCGCCCTTGTCCTCCACCTGCACCAACAGCTGGTAGGTGGGGGTGGCCTCCCGGTCCAGCCCTCCGCGGGAAACCAGGTGCAAGAAAGCTCCTTCACCGCTGGGGTTGAGGGTGATGTTGAGGCGGAAGCGGCCCTCCTCGTTGCCGGCCACAATCCGATAGGAGCCGTGGTCCACGCCATTGGTGCCACTGTCGGCGTCAGTGGCAGTGTCCAGGATTAGCTGGCGCCCGCTGCCCGTGTCCTCCTTGAAAGTCACCACGATGGAGGGGTCGGGGAAGACGGGCGCGTTGTCGTTGAGGTCGAGCACCAGGACGCGCACCTCGCTGGGGTAGGTGGGCTGGCTGGAAAGCACCACCAGGTCCACCACGTCGCTGGCCAGGCTCTCGCGGTCGATGGTGGCGCGGGTGTGCAGGGCGCCCGAGGTGGCGTTGATGGCGAAGAGTTCGTGGTGCTCGCTCAGGCGGTAGGTGAAGCCGGGCCGGGTGGCGATGGTGCCCACCCAAGTGCCGGGCGGCTGCTCCTCCAGCACCCGGAACACCTGGCGCGGCTCCGCGGCGGCGGCGGCGCTCCCCAGCGGCGGCAGCAGCGGCAGCAGCAGCGACAGCAGGCACAGAAAT